>ML796164.1:241478-258869 GCA_009831015.1 Picea engelmannii
AGATTAGAAGAATGGTTCTTGTATCACTCTTTGGAGTGAGTGAATTATTCAACATCATGTCTAATTACTCAGATGAAGTATCGTTTCGAGAGATGATGTAGTTGATGCTGTCAGATGACACTGATAATGATGATGATGCTCATGATCTAATCATGAGATAGTCTGTACGACTATTATGATGCTACCAGTTGAATGGTATGTTTTTGCTCAAGACCATTGCCTTCAATACCTCCCTAGCTAGGAGGGAGTGTTGATATTATGGTAGCCAAGGGAGGTATTTACCTCCACGTGTAACCCTGGCGAGAATAGAATATTCTAGGAAGCAAGAAGAAACTCTAAAGCATTAAACTTAACCCTAGAAGACAAGTCAGCTCAAGGAAAACAGTATAAATACAAGCAGCCAGACCTCATTTTGTACACACAACTCATAATTTCAGTGGGGAAGAAGTGCGCACTGCAGAAACTGGGAAAGTGCGCAAGTTTGGGGAGTAGCTGCAGCCGGAAGCTACCGCAATCTGTTTTCCTGGTTTAGGCTCAGACTTTCTATTACTTATGGTTGGATTTTTTGATCAATCTTGGTTATCCTTGCTTGGTGCATTAGCCTTGGTTGGCTATTGGTTTGCTTCCAAAATCATTCTCTATCAAGGTTAAGGTGCTCGGGGGTGGCTTCAGCCTATGGTTCAGTGACAATATTGTTATATTGTCTATGGTTAAATGAGCACATCCATTACTTTCTAACACTCGTGAGGGCCATGCTTAAAATCTACGCCATAAGGGGATTACTTTGGACTTATATACACTTATGTCAAGGCTCCCTCAAGGCACTTCAAGGATTATTCAAGTGGACACATCATTACTGCTTCATGGGCTTCTTCAATTTGCTTTGACATCGACTTGTCCTGATGGCTTGACTACTGCATGTTGGCTTCTCAAGGCTTCATCAACATGTCTTCAAGGCTTCTTCTCTTGACTTCAAGGCTTCAAGGATTCTTTACTTGGCTTCATGAATTCAAAGCTTCTTCACTTGGCTTCATGGCTTCAATACTCAAACAATCACAAGGATTCTTTACTTGGCTTCATGGCTTCAAGGCTTCTTTAGTTGGGTTCACGACTTCACGGGTTCACGACTTCTTCACTTGGCTTCATGGCTTCAATACTCAAAGAATCTCCCTTTTTCACCGGTACATCATCAACATCGATGTTACATCCTTATCATTACTGCCAAATCATCATCATCACTGCCACTTTGAGATCAATGAAAACATTTTCTCAACAATCTCCCCCTTTTTCATTGATGGAAACACCTTCTACATTTTGCAGTGATGCATGCTCACTCTATCCATCACACAGTTCACTCTATCCATCACTTTGTTTATCTCCCCTTTTGAAATCAATGGAAAAGGGATCATTTTTTCTTATCATGTGACTCTTCTTGTCAGCAACAATTTGTTTCTCTCCCCTTTGACATCCAGGATAAAGAGTTTCCCCCCTCTGAAATTTCATGATTCTCTTTCTTATTCCATTGCTCCTCCTGTCTTCATGCTTTCATCCACTATCATTTAACTCATTTTGTTGCTCCCTCCATCATCAATGGTTCCATCTTTTGACTGTAACGCTATCTTTGTGAGCAAATTTCTTTTTCGACAATACTCCCCCTTTGACTACGTTGACTCCCCCTTAGACTGGGACATTTCTTGAAGCTTTCTAAAGTATCTCCCCCTGTGCTCCTATATTATTTGGCAAACCATTGTATTCTTCTATGTACAATCCTATGTTGTCCTTTCTTTGGTCTTCCTTGCCTTCTACTTAGACTCTCCCTCAACATTATGCACGATATTGGGAGTCTCTATGCCAAATTGTTTAGAATAATGTACAATGGTGTTCTATTACAAGATCATCATTTGTAAGCCTGGCATACTCCTCTTTACTTGCATATTTATAATTGTTACTCACATATGCAACTTATGTGGGTATGTCCTTTGAGAATTCTCCATTGACCTGTTCTTCTTGTTTTTGTTTTCTTCTCCAAACCTTCTTATATTTGATATGATCATTTTTTTTCATGGAAGATTCCATCATGCTTCTACATTCCTGAGCTATGTGTCCATATTTGTGGCCTTTGTAACATTCAACATTATTGTAGATACCTCTATTCATTACTTGATTATTTTTTGCATAAGCTCTACAATCTATAGCCTTATGTCCAAAATTCTTGAAAGAAAAACAATAACCAGAAAATAAACTTTGATACCTGGGAGCAAAGGGTATTATTTGAAATGGAGGTCTTTGAGATGCTTTCTTGTCATGTCTTGATTAATCATGGTCTTTTACTCTGCTATTGGAATTCTTTGAACCATTTGTATGACTTTTAGGTCTTTCTTCAATCTTTCTTGGTAGTTTGAAACTCTTTTCTTCTTCAATGTGTTTGTGCTTGTGGTCATACCCAATACCTGTCTTGTCACTGAGAGATATTTGTTGATTGAGGATGTCTTCTAAGGCTAATGAACTCTTCTCAAACTTCAAGTTTGTGGCAACTGTGATTTTCACTTCTTGTCTTAGAGAAACAATTTCAAGTTCTTTTGCTTGACATATTTCTTCCTTCTCTTTTAGTTGATTGTTTAGGACTTCTTCAATTTTATTGTCCTCTTCTATTTGAAACATAACATTCTGCAGGTTTGTGCTTTGTTGGGTATCTTTCTCTTTTAATTTATTCTTCAATGTTTCTTCAGTCTTCTTGGCCACTTCTACATATTCCTTAAAAGACTGACAATCTTTTCAGTCTCCCTTAGCTTCTCTTCTACCAATGTATTCTCTTCTTGATACCTTTGTAGTTGTTCCATTAGCATTTTTTTCTTCTCCCTTTCATTCCTAAAGTCATCTAGAGCACTAATCAATTCCCCTTCAAGGTCTACTACAACTTCTACTTCATCATTCTCTTCTTCTTCTGAGGCATGGATTTTTCTTTCATCTTTATCTTTGTCAAAACTGATTTTATTTGAATAGGTACATCTAATGTCACAAGGATTTAATTTAACACCACAAGAATACTTACTTAGTTCGACTTCCTTCACCTTTTCTTCATTTGATTCATTATTTGCATGTTTATTTGGGTCGTGATCCATTTTCTTTGATGTTGCTTCTTACTTTAGTGTATCTTCCTTTTGATCTTCTGCACATTCATGCCTTGCCTCCTTTGTGTAGTTTTCTTGTAGTTTGTCCTAAAGCTCTTTAGTTAATGGATGCTTTCCAACTTCATTTATTTTATTTTCAAACTTTGACCAGCCCCTTAGAATTATGTTAAATTCCATTTCATTGTATTTTTGTAGCTTCTTTACTGCTGCACCCGTTGGTTTGTGTTTTGGAGTGGTGTAATCATCTAATATTGATTTTCAAATGTCAAATCCATGTGCCTATAAAAATGTTCTCATCCTTATGATCCAATTAGAAAATTTTGATCCATTGAACAATGAAACTCCATCTACAGAGTAAACTTCATGAATATCCATGATCTTCCTTCTAGTGGTTAGAATTTTCTTGAAGGAACCCTCTCTGATACCAATTGTTGGAATATTCATCAATACTGGGGGGGGGGGGGGTNATCAATACTGGGGGGGGGGGGTGTTGAATCAATATTGAGCACCTTTTACCATTTTTAACCTTAATCACATCATGTAAACATTAACCATTAACAGTTCCATTCATCATCACATAAAACCATAAACCCAACTGGGAGAAAACCACAAAAAAATGTCTTTTATAAATGTCTGTAGGCACTAACCTACTGTTACAAAAATTGTAGGCACAAACCTACTGGAGACACCAATCTCCTTAGCTGAGAACTAACTAGAAAGATGTCGGAACCAACCTACTGGGGATACCAATCTCCTCAATTGAGCACCAACTCAATAATATGTAGGTACCAACCTACCGGAGACACCAATCTCCTCAACTGAGCACCAACTCAATAATATGTAGGCACCAACCTATTGGAGACACCAATCTCCTCAACCAAGCACCAACTAAATATGATATCACCAATCCAATATCTTCATACACAAGTACTTCTAAATTCACCTACATGCTTCATTTCATAGACAATTATTCAAACCCTAGCAGGCCTCGTAGGATCATTCCCAAAATGTAATCATTGATGGAAACATCCACTGGCGACAACATCCATTCATAACAACGTCCATTAATGACAACATCCACTCATGACAACATCACAACTTCATAACAGAGCATATGGTAGCATCACAACCTCATGACAACATCACAATTTCATAACAGAGCATACTAAAACATCCCAACCTCATGACGACATGACGAGAACATCGCAACTTCATAGGAGAGCATACAACAACATCACAACTTCATAGGAGAGCATACAACAACATCACAACTTCACATCAACATCACGACAACATCACAACTTCACATCAACATCACGACAACATCACAACTTCATAGTAGATGTTGAGAATAAGAAACACCTTAAGAGAATCCCTTAGACTTCTATTTCACACGAGAAAGACACCCCAAAACCTTGATCGCACCTTAGACTTGACCTCTTCATTGGTTGGACTAAAAAAATGAAATTCTATCCTGCATTTGTAGTAATTTTATCTCCAAAAATTCGCTGAGCCACCTCAAATTTTTTGCTAGATTATTGGACGTAAAAACTCATATCTCCTCATTCCTAGGGAGTTAGAGGGACTTTCATATACAGTTGGAAAGGTCTTAGAATATTATTTCTAATCATGTAACTTGTGCTCCCATTTGAGTTAGTTATGTATGGTAAAACTTCCTTGAAAGATAGGGTGTCCAAATTGACCACAAATAATGCTTTCAACAATCTCTGTCTTGCAATATTTATCTTGGACATCTATAGGCTTCTTCACTTGAATTTAGGGGATTCTTCACTTGGTTTTAGGGCTTCTTCGAGGCTCTTTTAAGGCTCCATTTGTGTACAAATCAAAGTGGTCATGTGGAAGAAACCACATGTTATCTCATCCCGTGAGGGCCATGCTTAAAATATATGCCATAAGGGGACCACTTTGGAGTTATATACACTTATGTCAAGGCTCCTTCAAGTCACTTCAAGGATTCTTCAAATGGACACATCATTACTACTTCGAGAGTTTCTTCAATTTGCTTTGACATTGACTTTTCCTCATGGCTTGACTACTGCATGTTGGCTTCTCAAGGCTTCATCAACATGTCTTCAAGGATTCTTCTCTTGGCTTCATGTCTTCAAAGATTCTTTACTTGGCTTCATGGATTTAAGGCTTCTTCACTTGGCTTCATGGATTCAATCTTCAAAAAATCTCAAGGCTTATTTACTTGGCTTCATGGCTTCAAGTATTCTTTACTTGGCTTCACGACTTCAAGGCTTCTTCACTTGGTTTCATGGCTTCAATACTCAAACAATCTCCCTTTTTCATGGGCACATCATCATCATCACTGTAACATCCTTATAATTAGTGCCACATCATCATCATCACTATAACATCCTTATCATTAGTGCCACATCATCATCATCACTGCCACTTTGACATCAATGAAAACATTTTCTCAACAATCTCCCCCTTTTTCATTGATGTCAACACCTTTTGCCTTTTGTAGTGATGCACACTCACTCTATCCATTACCATGCTCACTTTATCCATCACTTTTTTCTCTCCCCATTTGACATCAATGGAAAAGGGATAATTTTTTATTATCATGTGACTCTGCCTATCACCAACAATTTGTTTTTCTCACCTTTGACATCCAGGATAAAAAGTTGCTCCCCCTTTGGAATTTCACGATTCTCTTTCTTATTATATTTCTCCTCATGTTTTCATGTTTTATTCCACTGTCATCTAACTCATTTTGTTTTTCCCTCTGTCATCAATGGTTCCTTATTTTGAATGTAATGTTATCTTTGTGAACATCTTTCCTTATCGACAATACTCCCCTTTTAATTGTGCCGACTCCCCCCTTAGATTGGGCCATTTCTTGAAGCTTTCTGAAATAGCTCCCCATGTGCTCATGTATGATTTACCAAGTCACTATCTTATGCTTTGTACAATCCTATGTTGTCCTTTGTTTGGTCTTCCTTTCCTGCTACTTAGAGTCCCCCTCAACATTATCCATGATACTGGGAGTCTCTATGCCAAATTGTTTGAGAATAATGTATAATGTTGCTCTATTGTAGGATCATCATTTGTAATCCTGACATCTTCCTCTTTACTTGCAGATTTATCATTGTTACTCATATTTTCAACTCTTGTGGGCATGTCCTCTGAATATTCTCCATTGACCTGTTCTTCTTGTTTTTGTTTTCTTCACCAAACCTTCTTATATTTGATATGAGCATTTTCTTTCATGGAAGACTCCATCATGATTCTACAGTCTCGAGCTATGTGTCCATAGTTGTGGCATTTGTAACATTCAACATTATTGTAGATACATCTATTCATTACTTGTGTATTTATTCCATAGTCTCTACATTCTATAACCTTATGTCCAAAATTGTTCCAAGAAAAGCAATAACCATGAAATAAACTTTCATACATGGGAGAAAAGGGTCTTCTTTGAAATGGAGGTCATTCAGATGATTTATTTTCATGTCTTGTCTTGATTGAGGGTATTTTACTCTGCTATTAGAATCCTTTAAACCATTTGTATGACTTTTAGGTATTTTTTTAGTCTTTCTTGATAGTTTGAAATTCTTTCATTCTTCAATGTGTTTCTGCGTGTGGTCATACCCAATACCTGTCTTGTCACTAGGAGATCTGTTTTGATTGAGGATGTCTTCTAAGGATGATGAACTCTTCTCAAACTTCAAGTTTGTGTAAACTGTCCTTTTCACTTCTTCTCTTAGAAAAACAATGTCAAGTTCTTTTGTTGGACACATTTCCTCCTTCTCTTTTAGTTGTCTGTTTAGGACTTCTTCAATTTTCTTGTCCTTTTATATTTGAATCGTAGCATTCTGGAGGTTTGTGCTTAGTTGGGTATATTTCTCTTCTAATTGATTCTTCAATATTTCTTCAGTCTTCTTAGCCACTTCTACTTGTTCCTTTAAAAAAATGACAATCTTTTCAGTCTCACTTAGCTTCTCTTCTAGGAATGTATTCTTTTCTTGATATCTTTGTAGTTGTTCCATTAACATTTTTTTCTTCTACCTTGCATTCCTCAAATCATCTAGTGCACTAATCAGTTCCCCTTCAAGGTCTACTTCAACTTCTACTTCATCATTCTCTTATTCTTTCGAGGCATGGCTTTTGCTTTCATCTTTATCTTTATCAAAACTGCTTTTATTTGCATAGGTACATCCATTGTCACAAGGATTTAATTTATCAGGTCACAAGAATACTTACTTGATTCGACTTCCTTACCTTTTCTTCATTTTATTTATTAGTTGCATGTTTATTTGGGTTGTCATCCATTTTCTTTGATATTGCTTCTTTCTTTGGTGTATCTTCATTTTGATCTTTTGCACATTCCTACCTTGCTTCCTTTGTGTAGTTTTCTTATAGTTTGTCCCAAAGCTCTTTAGCCAGTGAATGATTTCAAACTTCTTTTCTTTTCTTTTCAGACTATGATAATCCCCTTAGAATTATGTTCATTCCATTTCATTGTATTTTTGTAGCTTCTTTGTTGTTGCACCCTTTGGTCTGCATTTTGGAGTGGTGTAACCATCTAATACTCTTTTCCAAATGTCAAACCCCTGTGCCTATAAAAATGCTCTCATCCTTATGCTCCGATAGGAAAAGTTTGATCCATTGAACAATGGAACTCCATATGTAGAGTAAACTTCCTGAATATCCATGATCTTCCTTCCAATGGTTAGACTGTTCATGAAGGAACCCACTCTGATACCAATTGTTGGAATATTCACCAATACAAAGAGGGGGGGGGGGAACTTTTTACCATTTTTAACCTTAAGAACATAATGTAAACATTAACCATTAACAATTCCATTCATTATAACATAAAACCATATACATAACACAATGGTTTTTACGTGGAAACCCAACTAGGAGAAAACCACAAAACTTATCTTTTATAAATGTCTGAAGGTGCCAACCTATTGTTACAAACATTGTAGGCACCAACCTACTGGAGACACCAATATCATTATTTGAGCACCAAATCTGCAAGATGTAGGCATCAACGTATTGTAGACACCAATCTCCTCAATTGAGCACCAACTCAAAAAAATGTAGGCACCTACTTACTAGAGACACCAATCTCCTCAACTAAGCACCAACTCAATATGATATCAACAATCCAAGATATTCAAACATAGAGTACTTATGAATTCACCTGCATGCCTCATTTCATAGACAATTATTCAAACCCTATAAATCCTCGTAGCATCATTCCCATAATTTAATCAAGAATGACAACATCCATTGACGACAACATCCATTCATTACAACGTCCATTAACGACAACATCCATTCATTGAAACATCATGACAACATCGCAACTTCGTAGCAGGGAATATGGAAACATCACAACCTTACGAAAACATCACAACTTCATAGCAGAGAATACGACAACATCACAACCTCACAACAACATCACAACTTCATAGCAGAGCATACAACAACATCACAACTTCATAGCAGAGCATACGACAACATCACAACTTCACAACAACATCACGACAATATCACAACTTCATAGTAGACCTTGAGAATAAGATAGACCTTAAGAGAATCTCTTAGACTTCTCTTGCACACCAGAAAGATAGCCCAACACCTTTTGCACATTCCTACCTTGCTTCCTTTGTGTAGTTTTCTTATAGTTTGTCCCAAAGCTCTTTAGCCAGTGAATGATTTCAAACTTCTTTTCTTTTCTTTTTAGACTATGATAAGCCCCTTCGAATTATGTTCATTCCATTTCATTGTATTTTTGTAGCTTCTTTGTTGTTGCACCCTTTGGTCTGCATTTTGGAGTGGTGTAACCATCTAATACTCTTTTCCAAATGTCAAACCCTTGTGCCTATAAAAATGCTCTCATCCTTATGCTCCAATAGGAAAAGTTTGATCCATTGAACAATGGAACTCCATATGTAGAGTAAACTTCCTGAATATCCATGATCTTCCTTCCAATGGTTAGACTGTCCATGAAGGAACCCACTCTGATACCAATTGTTGGAATATTCACCAATACAAAGACGGGNGGGGAGAGGTGGGGTGAATCAATATTAAGCACTTTTTACCATTTTTAACCTTAAGAACATCATGTAAACATTAACCATTAACAATTCCATTCATTATAACATAAAGCCATACACATAACACAATGATTTTTACGTGGAAACCCAACTAGGAGAAAACCACAAAACTTATCTTTTATAAATGTATGAAGGTGCCAACCTATTGTTACAAACATTGTAGGCACCAACCTACTAGAGACACCAATATCATTATTTGAGCACCAAATCTGCAAGATGTAGGCATCAACCTATTGTAGACACCAATCTCCTCAATTGAGCACCAACTCAAAAAAATGTAGGCACCAACTTACTGGAGACACCAATCTCCTCAACTAAGCATCGACTCAATAGGATATCACCAATCCAAGATATTCAAACATAGAGTACTTATGAATTCACCTGCATGCCTCATTTCATAGACAATTATTCAAACCCTATAAATCCTCGTAGCATCATTCCCAGAATTTAATCACGAATGACAACATCCATGGACGACAACATCCATTCATGACAACGTCCATTAACGACAACATCCACTCACTGAAACATCAAAACTTTATAGCAGAGCATATGGAAACATCACAACCTCATGAAAACATCACAACTTCATAGCATAGCATACGACAACATCACAACTTCACAACAACATCACGACAACATCACAACTTCATAGTAGACCTTGAGAATAAGACAGACCTTAAGAGAATCTCTTAGACTTCTCTTGCACACCAAAAAGACACCCCAACACCTTGAGTGCACCTCATACTTGATCTCTTCATTAGTTGCACTAAAAATGCGAAATTCTATATTGTATTTATAGTAATTTTGTCCCCAAAAATTAGCCGAGTCGACCTCAATTTTATGGCTGGGTTGTCGGACGAAAAACTCATATCTCCTCGTTCTTAGAGAGTTAGAGGGACTTCCATATACCATTGGAAAGGTATTAGAATAATATTTCCAACCATTTAACTCGTGCTCCAATTTGAGTTAGTTATGTATGGTAAAAATTTCTTCAAAGATAGGGTATCCAAATTGACCACAAATAATAGTTTCAATAATCTCCATTTCACAATCTTTATCTTGGACATATGTAGGCTTATTCACTTGAATTTAGGTGATTCTTCAATTGGTTTTAGGGCTTATTCAAGGCTCCATTTGTGTACAAATCAAAATGAGCATGTGGAAACAACCACATGTTATCTCATCCCATGAGGGCCATGCTTAAAAGCTACGCCACAAGGGGACCACTTTGGAGTTATATACACTTATGTCAAGGATGCTTCAAGGCACTTTAAGGATTCTTCAAGTGGACACATCATTAATGCTTCATGGTATTCTTCAATTTTCTTTGACATTGACTTGTCC
Source organism: Picea engelmannii (assembly GCA_009831015.1). Taxonomy (NCBI): domain Eukaryota; kingdom Viridiplantae; phylum Streptophyta; class Pinopsida; order Pinales; family Pinaceae; genus Picea; species Picea engelmannii. Next base: position 252,058 of record ML796164.1, read on the forward strand.
TCATGTCTTGACTATTGCATGTTGGCTTCTCAAGGCTTCATCAACGTGTCTTCAAGGTTTCTTCTCTTGGCTTCATGGCTTCAAGGCTTATTTACTTGGCTGCATGGCTTCATGCATTCTTCAATTGGATTCATGGCTTAAATACTCAAATAATCTCAATTCTTATTTACTTGACTTCATGGCTTCAAGGCTTCTTTACTTGGCTTCATGGCTTCATGGCTTCAATACTCAAACAATCTCCCTTTCTCATTGGTACATCATCATCATCACTGTTACATCCTTATCATTACGACCACATCATCATAATCACTGCTACTTTGACATCAATGAAAACATTTTCTCAACAATGCTTGATTGACAGTTTGGAAGCATGGGAAGCATTGTAACAATGAAAATCAGTTTGGTAAATTTTTTTATTTACCCTACCATGGTGCACCTTTCGACATAAAGATGCACCAGGGTTATCGTTCAACAGTACTAGTGCAATTTATTCAGTACATGTAATTTTATTATAAAGTATGGTGGTGCTACTGAAACATGAACCCATTGGTGTTGTATTCTTTATGAACATCCCAATGCATATTATTCAATGACGTCGGTGTGATTTAGTTGATGCATGTAATTTTATTATAAAGCATGACAATGCTACTGGAACATGGACGCACCATTTTTGTATTGTTCATGATCTGACTGGTGTGTATATACCTTAAAGGCGCACCGAAGAAAAAACCTTTGCAAAACATTATAGTCGCTTGCCTCCACTATGAACAGTGATTGTGCGTTTGAACATTTAAGTCCTGATGCAATGGTTTTCTAGTGCACACTAGGGCATTTTTACCATAAAGGCGCACTGAAAAAAAAACCCTCTGCAAAAAACTTCGGCTTCCTGCCTCTGTTAACAACCTCCACTATTAACAACTAAGAGAAGAATTTTCCGGGGAGGTTCCATAAAAACCTCCCCAACAAGGTGTTCTCCTTGTAGTGGATATATTCAAAAAGATTTTTTTCAAATGATTTCAGGATATATATGAGAAATACGTTTTCTCCAAACTCACTTAATTGCAACAATCTTGTGTGGTGGAGTATTTCCATGATCTACATGTACAAGCCACTCATGTAATAGACTTATCATATGACCGCCTACTACAAATCCTCATATGAAGGTTGAAAGAGAATATAGAAAACTAACTCAAATTGCTAGATATAAAAAATGTAGAGCAAACTCAAAAAATCAAAATTCACTAAAGAGAAACTAATGTCCTATCAACAATCACCTTAGCCCCAATCCAAACAATGTAGCTCAAAATATATTCCTCCTAACAAAAGGATTTACCATTAGATGTAAGGAACTACAACCCTTGTCTTAGGTGTAATGTGCTTAACTGGACTTCAAGCCATAAAATGCAAGGACAAAAGGTTCTACCTATGCGAAATAAATAACAAAAATAAGAAAGAAGCGGAAAATACATCATACTTAGAAACTGACATTTCATGTGAAGAATCCGAAGGTCCTAAAGAATCTAGTGATCAAAATACCATCCCAACACTCTCTGTAATCGTGATTATGGGTATTTCTCAACCATGGACTCTTAAAATTATTGGTTACATTAAGAAAACAAGAATAATAATGCTTATAGATAGTGGTAGTTCAAATAACTCCATAGACACAAAAATAACAAAACTATTAAGTATGTTCATCTACCCCTTCTTTAACTTTCAAGTTGCAATATTGGGGGACAAAACTACATCATGCAATGGGAAATGCCATAAAATATAATTGATTTGATAAAAAATCAATGTCTCCAATGTATGCTATGATAATTAAACATTGTCTTAGGAGCGCAATGGTTGGCTACTATGGGTTTGGTGGAGCTAAATGTACAAGAACAATTCCTATTTTATGAAAGTGGAAAAAATTACAAGTTTCCTAGAATCAAGAGCTCTCCCCCACAAATAGTCCCTTCCAACAAAATGATTAAGAAAGGAGCACAAGCCTACGTCTACATTTTTATTCAATGGAAGGAGAACCAAGGAAATTTAAGTGACAAATCGATTCAAAGAGAACTAATTGTGAATTTGAAGTATGAGATTGGGTGTTCAATTGACTCTAATCACATGAACAAAAATCACTTAAAAATTACAAGAATCATAAAATTGCACCCAAGTCTTACGGTCGTTACCAAATCTAAAAAGAGTAGGCTAAGTAGCCTATACATTAGACATCCCAAACAAGGATAACCTACATGATGTTTTCTATGTTTCATGTTTGAAGAAAAAATTATGTCCAATAACTCCTATACATACAGAGCTGTCCATTTTGGATGGAGAAGGGAAACTAGTATAGGATCCCGAGGGTATCTCAAAATTCAGAACCAAAGTTATTGATTAAAGAGATGTCAATGAGTACCTTGCCAAATGGAGAAACCTACCAGAAGATGGCACTACTGGGGGAAAATGAAGATTTCATGATCAAGACACTCATCACTCATCTTTACCATTGATTCAAGGATGAAGCATTTTAGAAGGGGAGACTTGTAATATACCCTAATTAAAATATAGGTTAAATATAAGCAATTATTAATTATTGTAATGGTTGACTCTTTATGAAGAGTCACAACTCTATTCATTATGTGTATAAATAAGTGAGTATGTGCATCATTGTAATCATCACCTAGAATAATCTACATTAAATAAATATTTTTAGATATGTGGTTTCACCATATATGTTTCAGTGTTAAATTGGTTTCCACTGTGAGTATGCAAATGCAACTTCTTGTTTCTATAAAATTTATAATAATTATCACAAGTTAAATATTGTTTTGTAATAGTATTTTTTTATATATATATTTTAATTAATGTCTTTGGATATAATAATTGCAATAATGTATTGTATCATTTAAACAAATATACTAGCAAAATACACCACTATTCATTATAATAATGTAAATCATCTATATATTTAATCGACAATGTAATATTTTATAACATTGGATACTGCAATATTCCCTCGACATTTCACTCTGTAGTAAGCAATGAGCATCCTCTGGAACCTCCTGCTTCTCCAATGGCTCCAACCTGAACCAACCCAGGAGAAGGAAATCAACAACCATAAGCAAATCCAACAAATTCCCAGGAGGATTTGGAAGCTTTCGTTAATTTCTAGACAAGTTTTTTGATGAATTGTAAATTTTTGTTAATCTTTGTCTACATATGTAGCCATTTTTACATGGAAAATCAATAGTTCCTACTGGATCAGTTCCACTAGTGTAATTAGATTGCATCAGACAAACATTTTTCTAGGAGAAGAACATATAATTCAATACTCTGCTTTTTGTAATCTGTGACAACACAGATCTCTTTTTAATATAAATTCTAAACCTTTTCTGTTAAAAAAAACATTGGATACTGCAATAAAAATAAATATTATATACAAATAAGGGAGCCTTCATTACACAAAATGGGATAGCATAAAGGTTCATAACAATCAAAATGTCAATAAATATTAGTTAACATATTGGTAACCTGTTGTCATAGAAATTGGGATAATACGTTGATATAAACAAAATGTTTGATTTTTACAAATGAACATTCCAAAATATAAAACTTGAAACATTCAATTATATTGATCAACATTCATCACTCGAACTGTTGCCATTGCTCAAACTACTTGCATGTCTCATTTTTTCATCACTTGCAAGTGATATTGCACTTTCGTTATTTGCAATGTCCTGTTGATTAACTTTATTTTGTTGCACCTCTTCATGTTCCATCTAGAAACATAGAAATAAAGTGTAATAAGTATATCTACATTTATAGTATAACATACATAATTGTATAAATCGAAAAGTGTACCATAGCAACGAGTGTTGAATGGGTTCCTTATTCTTGGATTCATTAGATTGATTTTTGTATTGTAAGTGAAAATATCGTCTAATAGACATTCTTTCCGCTATGTACCTCATACTTTTAGAAAATTCCCCACCCTCCCTGATCCAAAATGGATCTGGACCGATGAATGGGTGTACGACTCAATACTTGTAATATTAAATTGACAATTATTGAAGGTCAATAAACATTGTAAAGTAATGTAAATTTGAAATTCTAATAAGACAAAAATGAGAACATGAGAGGAAAATGCATAATTAAATGTAATTTAATAATTGAACAAGAGAGAAGGTTGAGGTATGGGAAATGAAGGGTCAGGTCTGTTGGCCTTTCCCATACCCCCAATCTCTCCCTATTTCTTCCCTCACTCTCATTTTGCAAGGTGTCTTTTGGCCGAGAGAGGAAGAGGCATAGAAGCCAATGAAAACAATGTAACCGGAGATTGCCATAATGAAAATACTGAGCCCCATTCGAAGCTGGTTTTTCCCATTTGGGTTTCCAGTGCAAAAATTATGAGTTCATTGGTGACCGGTTGTGTTCATTTTCACTGTGTTGAGTATTAGTTTGTTGTTTACTTCATTTATGAGATGAAAAATGCATTCCCATGTATTTATCTAAATTGTCACCTATAATTGAGTTTTAATGGAAATGAAGAACCTCGACCTCTCTTGAATGTTCATCATACATTTCTTGTCAGAGTCGAAGACCGAAGGCCATTACATTTTGTTTGTCAGATGAGTTTACATTGCCTAGGATTCAAAATTAATTACCAAGGCGTTTTTATCTATAGGGACTACAATGCTCTCTCCCTGGGCAGTTAATTTGTTCATTGGATTGATTAAGTTCACTTTCCAGTCAACTTAACTCCCTCTGGTCGACTTGAACACCATTGGGTAGAATTCTTTAATGTTGGACCATCTAAATTAATTTCCAAGTTGAGTTGAATATATTAGGCAAGTTCACATTCCCATCATACGTCTAAATTTAATGTTGAGTCGAATTTACATTTCCTTAGCATTTGTAAATTCTTGATGTGTGATTTCCTACTTGCTGGGCAGATTATATTACTCATCTGAATTGTAATTTTGTCCCCATAGTTGAATTACTTCTACCAAGTCAAGTTAACACTGTCTGAGTTGAATTAGTTTATTTTTCAGTCGATTTCCTCCGTCGGTCAACTCAACTATCTTCTAGTCGACTTACATTTCCTCCGTCGGTCGACTCACCTCTCTTCTGGTCGAATTACATCTCCTCCGTCGATCAACTCACAACTAGTCGAATTACCTTAGTCTGGCCAACTCACAGTTGGTCAAATTACTTTTTAGTGAGATTATGTGTTAATAATTTGGTCGATTGAATTAACTTGGGTTGATTCCTATGAGCATGATCAAATTCAACTTGCTTGGACGAGCTGCAATTCTTGTGGGGCGTTTTTAAACAAGGCAAGGCAAATTCCGAATAGCCTGGGCATAATTAAAAGTTGTTGGGCGAAATTCTACCTCCCCTGATGTTTTTAGACATGGCTGGGTGGATAACTTCATGCCTGGGTGTCTTTAGAAGTTGCTAACTAAATTTAGATATCGCCGAACATGCTTAGATCTTGCATGGACGTTTTTTATGTTGTGGTTTTTCCCAATTCACCCTTCAATCGGTTTTGTTCACCATTGGTTATCAATTTTTCCCTCTTAACATTTATCTCCACTTCCAACCGACTCAACTCGTCTATCGAGTAGTTTTTCTCACTATTGGTCGACTCAATTCATCAAGATATCTTTCCCCTTCCTTACTTGGCCGACTTCACTTTCGGTCAAATAGAATAACACTTTGGTCGATTTTTTTTTTCTTTTGTTCGTTTCATCTTCTTTGGTGAACATGGACTTGGTGATTGATTTATGAGAATAATTACAAGCCATTGGACAATAGGCTATTTATTGTAGGGACCTTATATTCACTGGTTCATGGAGAAAAAAGAATTTACTATTGCATTGACAAGTGGTTTCTTGTGTGAAGACAAGCCTGAGAACACAGGGTCACCAACTAGTTGTAGTGTGCAGGGTACAAGTAGGGAAAATCCTTGCAACAAATAGAGAAGATATATCTTTGTGAAACACAGAAAAATAGAGGCCCAGTGGCTTCTGAGTGACATAGGTTTATATGTAAGACCATAGTAGATATCAGATTTTAATCTTCCACATAGTATCCGTCTTGGTGAACCAAGTGGGCTATAAGCCTTCCGTTTATGGATCACACCTCTCCCTTGCCCCCTCGCCACACCACCACCCCCATTATAAACTTCCAACACCACTGTTGGGACTATGAAGTGCTACATTTTTGGCTTTATTGTGATGAAATTTTAGTTTAATAAAGCCAATTTTGATCCTCATACATATCACTTTCCACCTATCCTAGCCACTATTTGTATAAAGGTAAATATGGATTGTATTTTTCATATTTTCATGTTTACATTATAAATATTAGGGCATAAGTTTGAGTTTTAGATTCAATACAAATTGCTAACCATAAACTCTAAGAATAATAAACAAACCACTAGTTACAATTGATTCAAGGATGCTATATAGTGATGGTGGTTCTCTAATGGATTAATGAAGGCCATAATTAAAAGGAAGCAAGTCAGATTAACCAAGTACATAGGTGGATAGAATATGAGCAATGGAGCGAATCAAGGGAGTCATTCAAGTGCATTTATCCATGACCACAAATCTATACCTTGGAATCTATGGGTTGTTCATGTTCTGGTACCTTTGAACTATGCATTCCCTCTACAAATGCATCACACATTCAATGAACAATAGTTATACATCCATAGATTTAGTGATTTTTGTAAATACAAATTGTTATGGACAGATTCCCATTCACAACTATAAAAACTCAATGTTTCTCTCGTGTTTGGGGGGGGGGGGGGGGGG
>ML796164.1:258885-323082 GCA_009831015.1 Picea engelmannii
GTCAATATAATTAGAGGATTGGTATCTATTTTTTTTGAACAAAACTCTCAATTTTCTGCAATATATACGGTTTCATTTTGTGTATGAGTGACTTGTAAGTGTCGTAGTTAAATTCTATAGTTTGTTGAACCTATTTGGAGCTGGGCCTGCTTTAAAGAGGTACCCATTTATTGTCTTTTTGTATATATTCCTTGTTTTTATTTATTTACTTCATAGAAATTTGTTTTACTCTATTTGTAAGAACTGTATCTACACATGCCTATTGTTGTTATTTTGTTTTTTAGCCACCAGATTAGTTTGCTAGAATTTTAAAGTGTACATTTGAATGAAGTTAATTTTAATTAGAATGAAATGATTGTATATTTTGTGTCTCACTACCAGAGCATGTAAGGGAACCTCTACAACCAAAAACAAGAATTAGCCACCAATCAGACCAAGACATAATCAAAGTAGTTCTTTTTGCTTTTGGTTTTCCAATTCAATGATTTAAAAGTTTTATCTTGAGCAGAGTAAATTATTACTCAAATAGACATATTAGAAATTGATCAATCTCCAATCTCTTGATTATGTGCATATATAATTTGTGTCGCACAAGTTCTAGATGAACCCCGAGTTTGATAATTAAGTGAAGCCTTAGAATAGTTGTCATTTTTAAAAGACATATTTTAGTGCTATCATTTTTGGCGTTGTTTCCGGGGAGACACAAAGAATTAAGAATCTCTAGTTTACACTGGTTTTGGAATTTTGTAGCATCACTTTTTAAATTCATTTAGAAATGAATGCATCAGAATAGAGATGGTAAGACACAAGGACAAATTCTTTATAGAATCCCTACAGTTTAAAAACATGTTGCTTTCACCATAATAATTTGTGGCGAGTCTCTATTCCACTAAATTCACAAATCATGTTAGTTTAGGATGCATGAATACAGAAAGAGATTCAAAAGGATGTTTTCGTGGTGTAGTAAGAGCCACTCAAGAAGCTAACACACTAGCAGGAAGAGTAGAGAAGTTTCAAGGGTGCTGTAAGAACCCATGTATACTAATTCATTTATGAGCAGGAGCTCTAAACCAACAAAAAGAAACTAAAGATGCTCAAGAATTTGTTGAATAAAGGAGGACATACCCCCACAAGGATCTTCCTAAATGTTTGTCCAAATCTTAGAATTGTCACTAGGAGTGAATCTATTGAAGAGAAACACATCCATGCGCCAGATCCACAAAAGGAACACCTAGAAGTCTTTCTCAATCAACCTTGCAAGCATATAGAAGAATCATGGATAACATCCAAGGGAGAGAAGACACTAGAGCCAGAGATCGAAGAATATCTTGCATGCTTGTCACCAGATCCTTTATGCAGTCAAGAGAGCAATAAGAAAATTTCAAAAGCTCTGCATGGCATGACAAATAAGACATGCAAATAGTTGCTAATGAACAAGAGAGCCAAGGACTCAAAGATTACATTGAAACTTGATTCCGAACAATTATCAGCCCGCAATATTCCTCCATTATTCAATATTTCTTGGCATCATATCAACCAGAGCAGTCCGTTTCTCATATCTTGACATCTATAAAGGTACATTTTTTGAATTTGGATATGAGTCTACTTGAGATCTTGTTACGCAAATGGATGCATTGAAAATATTCCTGCAATTGAGAAAATGATTTATTTTCCAAGTAAAGTACGATAGTGTAAACAAATAAATAGAATAGTAAAGACAAAAATAAGCCCAACTATGAAAACTGGGATTCTGGCACAATTGGACAATAACCTTGCTTGAAAACTAGGTTTTTGGTAGGAAAGATTCACAATAAAGTTCTTCATAGAGTTGTTGGTTTAATTCTTTTCACTTATAGTTCTTCAAATCATTTTTCTTTTTGCTTGATATGGATGATGTGGGATTCCTTAAGTCCCTCCTTCCAACAAATATTGTCCCATCGACTTCAACACCTTATCTTGGATCAATGCTAGAGACATTTATAGTGCCTCGGAACTTGCATACATCAATGACAAGTTTCCTTGATAACAATAGTGGGAATATATTAATGTATAACTGTCAGATTCAGCAGGTGACTCGACTTCAACACCTTTTTTTGGTAACTTTCAGAATGTACTATGGTACCTTGACACTCATTTTCACCATTGGTAAGTTGTCTCGCGTCGGTTAACGACATTCATTAATGGTAAGTAATCCAATGAATTATGATCCCGATTATTTTCGGCATGAAATGAGAGTGGAGATATAATAAAGAAATGTACAAAGACATATCATATATCCAATAATATAAAAAATATTTATCAGAGATATAACCATAAACACAAAGATACAATAATACACAATTTCTATTAATGAGCGAAATGTACAAAACTATAGAAATACAGAGTGAAAGACTTGCTAGAATGGTGGTAGCTTATCTCTTAGAAGAGATGGGACGACTACACTCATTCGCAAGAAGATGATTGTTACAATGAGGCTCCAAAGTCCTTTTTAACGTAAATAAAATCCAAAACCCTAACCCCATAAGATGAAAAGCCAACAATTTTGTAGACCCCATTTTGGGCAGTTTGGTGTATCAACTTCCTGGGGGTGTAACTTTGGCATATGATCTCTGTTTGGGGTGCACGATAGCTCGTTGGAAAGGTATCAACAAGGAGATTCGTTTTGGGGGTTCAATCAAATCTTTTATGTATCATTGAGGTGACTAATCACAAAAAATCTTTGTTTAGGCCCTCAAAATGGCCCTGGAAGTTCAGGACCCGAAAATTGCTAAAAATAGTAAATTGCCAACAAACGGTTCTGAGCCATATGGAATAGGTTGGTGGCCAATGATATCCACCTGGATCAATCCTCCCTCCTTAGGCATCAATAGTCTCCATTGCATTGATTTCTCGGGGGAGAGGCGAAAGCGTTTGCTGAATTTGAATCTTGGTGAGTTGTTTGCCTTGCTGGAGAAGTTGCGTTGCTTAGCTTGTTGAAGGTTGTCACGAATCTGTTACTAGTGGGGTTGAATCTGTTCAACCAACCTATTGTATCTTAGCTTGACTAGGTAGTGTGTATGTACTATTGTAGATGAAGAAACAATATCTTCTGTTGATTCTGCAATCTGCTTCTGTTGGAAAGAAAGGTCTTGGGTCAAGGCTACAATGGTTACAATGTCCTTCGATTCACCTTTTGAACAAATTGTGAAGAGGCTAAATTTTCCTATATGAGAGATTACCTTGCGTAATTTTTTTGGTGGGACAGTAGTCAGAACTACCTCTACTATCCTGTAGAGATGACCCCCTAGAGTAACAATGACAATATGGGGTCGAGACTCATAAATAGCATGGTGCTTCCACATATATGGCTAGCCCAAAAGAACATAATAGACATCCAACAGGGCAACATCACATAACCTCATCCTTGAAGGGATAAATGTCGTATTACAATCAAAACTATTGGCTGGCACTAAGAACTCATCCCTGGCAAAGCCACCCGATGTTGTATGACTGCGGGTGTGGTGTTGTTGACAATCCCAATTGTTTGACGACCTCTACTCAGATGAGGTTCTTCTGGATTTCGCTATTAACAATGAAATTCAATGGGGTCCCCTTCACCCACATCTATGAATGGAAGAGGCACTCCCCCTCTTCAAGATACGCTGGTTCTTCTGGTTGAATTGTTGTGGTCGTGAGAGTAGCAGTGGGGTCTGCGTCGATCATTTGTCTTCTCCCATTATTTTTTTAATCAGATTTTGAATCAAGGTTCAACTCCTTTTCTTTAATCTCGACCACCAATGATTGTTTTGAGCGACAGTCATCAATGTTGTGCCAAGGGATTTTGTGGAAATCATACCACTTTCCAGTGTCCTTATTCATCTTTCCATGACCTTTCTTTTCCTGTGGCTTGGATTGGTTTTCAGGAGGCTATTTGTTACAGTCATCTTTATCATACTTTGGTTGTTGTGGATTTGTAGACCCGAACTCCCATTTGTTCTGGTGCCTAAATTTCTTCTCGATTTTGACAACATATCGATAGGCAGCTCCCAATGATGAGATGTCCAGGAAATCCATTTCGGTTTGGATGTACCTATGTAGAGCCCCACAATATTTCAGAACTAGATGTCGCTCAGAATCTTTTATACCCAACTTGGTGCGCAAGGTATGGAAAGTATTTGTGAACTCTGAAACTGTTTGGCCCCTCTCTTTCCACAGTGTGGTCCATCTCATGTACTGGTCATGATAGTTACCAACAGGGTAATATTGTTCCTTGAACGCATCCACAAAAAATTCCCAAGTGGGATCGACCCCATATATTTCAGACTCTGTGGAAATCTTCTCCCAAAAAGTTTCCCGCCAATGTTTTACATGGGGGAGAGCCTTAAGAAGTGTGAAGGTGATCTTTTCCCCATTAGAAAAATTGTGAACAAAGAAATAATCTTCGAGCAGATTTAACCATTTTTCTAGGGCATCCGCATCTATCCAACCTTCAAATATGGGAATATCAAAATTGACTTGTACCTTGAAAGGAGCGGTGCTTCCAAAGTTCCTGCTTGATGAATACATGCATGTTGTTATCGACAAGCATTGAAGGATGTGGGAAAAATTCTACATCATTTCGTCCCTCTGTCGCGTGAGAGCTTGCTCAAACAACAGATTGATAGAATCTTCTACTCCGTTGTTTTTCTTTTCTTCTGCCCTGGAGGGTTTCTTGGGTGTGTGGTAGTGATTGTCCTCAAGATAGATAAGCCCGAGACCCAACTTGCTATACTTAGACCTCATCGGGGAAATGCAGTGAAAAATGATCAAGAGCAACCTGCTCTGATACCACTGATCCAGATTATTTTTGGCACGAAATGAGAGCAGAGATATAATAAAGAAATGTACATAGATATATCAGATATCCAATAATATAATAGATATTTATCATAGATCAAATTATCCACCTAGGTCAAATATCCTCCAATATCTACCTAGATCAAATTATCTCCATGTTCGACTCCAAGAAATTCATTCACATGGACATAATTGTATAAAAATGGATATGAAGACTATATGGTTTTATGGCACTAACAACAATGTGCAACATTTTAGGTTTTTCAAATAAATGGTGACATTCATTGCCAACAAAAAAGTCCTCTTTTCACATAAGCAAGGTCCATATTCTGGTAATATATTTAGTTTATATAGCATGTTCTTTGTTACAGATGTAGAGGCTCACTTGTTTCTATTGCAAAGAAAGGTCCACTTGTTTCTGTTGCAAACAGAGGGTCTGTGTAGAGGTCATAGATGTGGCGGCGACCTTCTTCTCACTACGAGCACAAATCACAAATAATATGAACTTCCCAGTATGTGAGATGACTTTACTGCATTGCTTAGCAGAGATTAAAGAAATAGTGGTAGGCGATGCTACTTCTCGTATCTTGTACAATTGTCTACCCAAAGTAATAATAACACTACGAGGTCTAGACTCATACACAACATGTCACTTCCATAAATATGGTTTGTCTAAAAGAACATCACAAACTTCAAGAGGAGAAATATCACACAATACCTCGTCTTTGAAGGGCTTGATGTCATAGGGAAAATTGTACTATTGGCTGACGCGAAGATCTCTTCCTAGGCGAAGCCAACCGATGGTGTAGGGTTGTGGGTGCGATGTCATCAGCAGGTCTATCTGCTTGACAACCTCTACTGAGATCATGTTCTTGTGACTGCCGCTATCAAGAATGAAATGAAGCAAAGCCCCCTTTACCCACATCTATGAGTGAAAGAGGCGTTCCCCTTCCTCTTGTTCTTCTGGTTCGCTTGGCTAGAATTTGGTGGTAGTAACAATGGCACTGGGTTCATCATCGATAATCTGCTTCCCTCTTTATGGATTTGATTCAGAGTCAGAATATGCCCCTGACTCAGTAGCTTTCAGCTCGACCACTAGTGACTGCTTGGAGTGACATTCTTTGGTATTGTGCCAAGGGATTTTATGGTATTCACACCACTTTCAAGTGTCCTTCTTCGAATTCTCATTACCATTCTCGGGTTGCGGCCTAGAATGGTTGTCATGAGTGGCCATCTTTGCTATGTCCCTTGTTTTGTGGTTTGGAGCCGCCTTTTCCCTACTTCGGCTTTGAGGAGTTTGCAGATCCAAACTCTCGCCTCTTCTGCTTAAATTTTTGTTGGATCTTGACAATATATCTATAATTTGCACCTAATGATGCGATATCTAGAAAATCCATTTCTGTTTGAATGTATCTATGCAGAAAGTCATGGTATTTGAGCACCAGATGTCGTTCAAAGTCTTTGATACCCAATTTGGTGCACAGGGTATGGAAAATGTTGGTGAAATATGGTATTGTTTGGTCCCTTTCCTGATGCAGCGTGGTCCATCTTGTGTACTGGTCATCGTAGCTTCCAACATGGTAGTATTTTTCTTTAATGGCATCCCTGAAGGAATGCCATGTGGGGGCAACCACAAATATGGCAAATTCCTCTGTGGCCCTTTGCTCAGAGTAAGTATCCCACCGGTCCTTAACATGGGGGACGACCTTGAGGAGTACAAAAGTAATCTTTTCCCTATCGAAAAAATTGTGGACCCAAAAATACCCTTCGAGAAGATTCAACCATTTATCTACAACTTTTGCATCTATCAGTCCTTAAAATATTCGAATATCAAAATTTACTTGTACCTTGACGGGGGTTGCGTGGCCGCTTGATGAATATGTGTCTGCTATGGGAAGCCACCAAAGGATTTGTGTAAAGTTGTCCATCATTTCGTTCCTTTATCGTGCAAGGAATTCCTCGAGCAACAATTTAAAAGGATCTCCTACTCCATCATCTTTCTTCTCATCCCCCATGAGTTGTTGTCGGGCTTGGAGCGAATGATCTTGAAAATGCGTGATTGGTTTGAGTCCCAACTTCTTGTACCCAGATCTTGTCAGGCACATGCACAAAGAAAAACAAATGAAGAACAGATTGCTTTGATACCAATGATCCGGCTTTAGGAGCGGAACAAAATGAATTACAGATTGAATATGATAAGATAGAGATACAAAGAACAACAATAGATATCCAGTGAATGATAACTTTTATTGAATAAAGAAAATAGGCTGAAACTGTAAAATTGTAGAACTAAGAAAAACTTGCTCGAGTGGTGGTAGCTATCTCCGATAAAAGATGTGGTTGCTACGTGGATTCGTCTAAGAATAATGATTACAATGAGGCTCAAGAGGCATTTTTAACATTACTAATGAATGTCAAAACCCTTGACATCCAAAAACCTAACCCTAGGAGATGAAACACCAAAAGTTATGTGAGCCTCGATGGGTAAGTTGGTACCTCAATTTCTCAGGGTCATAACTTTTGCATACGACCTCCGTTTTAGGCATGTGATAGCCAGTTGGAAAGGTCTTTTCGAGAAATACACATTCTGAGCAATTGTCAATTGCAATCTTCTTAAATTAAGTCTCCAACAATTAAGGGGCAACATCAAAGGAAGATGGAATGCATCGCCCATCATATCCATAAGTTGGGAGATACACTCACATAGAGTAATCGACTAATGTTGAGGAGTGATATACACTAAAACTTGATTGGGTGATGTCAAGGGGAACCGAGATTATGCTAACCACTTACACATAAGTACTTGAACCATAATGCCAAGGTTGATATGGGCCATGGGAGATGACTATAGTTGTGTAGGGAGGAGGATAACATGTGTGTGCATGGAGATGGAGTACAAAGGATTAAAGCTAGGATAGAGGGAGGAGGAAGCAAAACGAGGACCTTCTGCATGTGGGCGGTGGAAGCCCCAACGTGGCCTAAAACCTCTGCCACACATCGCTTCCATGGAATGATGTAGAGGCTTGGCAACCTTAGAACAATGCAACTGACGTGTATCATACATGAATCTCGTGCAAGGGTCCGGGCTAGAGCCCCTCCATGGGTCAAGACTGGAAACCTTGACTAATATCATGGGATATGATTTAGGGAGGGTTTCACGTTTACCCTTAGCATCTCTATCGTGTCTATGATAGCCAGATTGGGTTCACAATCATCAATTTCATTGTTATGATGAAGAATGTGGATAGGAACTAGATTGTGAAAAGACTCAATATCTTGTTGGATTTGTCAAAATACAACACTCAATTTAATATATGAAGGCAATGTCTTCAAACACACATGATTGATGACAACTTTCGAATTTCCAGGAAGAGTGATAGAGTCTATGCCTTGTTTCCTAGCCAATTTCAATATTTGAAGAAGTGCATACACCTCGGCTTGGTTATTGGTGGCGTGTCCAAAGTTCCAAGAATAAAAAAGCTTGGTATTACCTCCTGGGTTAAGAATGACCCCACCCACACATGTCGCCCCAGGCTTCGATTTCCTTATTTTAATGAATGGATAGAGTTAATATTGCTTTTGACTAAGTAGCAATGTGGCAGGTTTTGATAGCATGATCGTTTCCATCCATATTCCATCTACTCTATTCATCACGGCTAGATGCAACATCCAAAGTTTTTGGCAACAACAGGCCTTGTGAATACATAGTTTTGAATGATTAAAGGATTTGTTTTACTCAAATAATTGAGGTAACTCTTATTTCTACCTCTGGTTTTATTTTATAAACTTGAAAATTCGAAAGAATCCATATATAAACTGACTATATACTCAATTTACCTTTACCCCTGCCCATATTCTTAATTTTCCTTATCACTATCCACAATCTCCACCTATTTTATTCCATGTTCAATAACTTTCATTTCGTCTAAAAAAAAAATCATCATTGTTCCTTACCATTACCAATATGAGGATCATTTAAGGCTAATGGACTAAAGTTATCAATATTCAGTTTTGATTTGGGAAGATACAGTTCAAAATATGAGTTAAAATATAAAAGAAAATTAATATCCAAGGTTTTGACCTATGTATATTTGACCTTAAAAAGTTTTAATTCCAACATATAGTCCTCATTTCTTTCACAATCCTATGTGAAAAAGCATTAAAAGTGCTCAAACTATTTTATGACTACAACAATCCTCAACTAATTTTCGATTTAAAAGACCTCACACATATCTTCATCATTTGCTACAAATTGGAAAATCTTGTAGCAATTGTAGTCATGATATCATATGTATGAGGATTGTAATCATTAAACAATTGGGTTAATATCAACGTTGATTGGTTATCCTTGTTACCATTTCATCATAAGGCCCAGATAAGATAACCAGTGTGCAACATAACATAATATTCTTCGTGGGAGTGTGCATTGACAAAACTTGTGAAGATGGGATTAATGCAACAATCTGATTCAACAAAGGTTATTTATAAAAGCAAACACAATGATGACACCTCATTCTTCCATCACAATTTTCCATCAATGCATTTACCAACATAACTAAAATGAGGAGAAATTAATGGAGTATTCAGAGAACATTATTCAAAACATGTCTTGATGATGATTTGATCGTATCTTGGAATCTAGGAAATGGGTATCTGAGATTTTTCGTGGAGAGATGCATTAGATGGTAACCTACACACCCACCAAAAATGTATGAGATCGAGATCATAATTTGTGAGAAATAAGCTACACACCAGAATTGTAACAACTTGGTCAAAGGGTCAAAGATTCTTCACTTAAAATAATTCAATAGAGCTTCCAGATTCATGTCATCCACAATCAGCTCCAGAAATATTGAAGAGAACTTAGGTGCAAACGTTTAAATTGAGGAACCATAGATTGATAGTATCGAGAAGAAGAAATGGAAAGGTAAATTCCATGCTTTTCCTCCTTTTAAAGCTTGTAATTTTGGTTACTTAAAATCACTGAGGGATAATAGAAGACTGAAAATGCAAAATGAGAATTTGAGGAGGAAAGTAAGGAAGTCGACGAAAGAAAGGAATAATAGGATGGATACTTTGTTAAAAAGAAATAGAAGCAGAGGAGAAACATTAAATAGATTTTGGATACAATCCTTGATGCCTTTTTCTCTTTCATCTATAATCTCATTCAATGGAAAGCTTCAAATGACTTCCATACACAGGTTGAGTTCAATTCAGATCTAGTGATTCAAGAAGAGTACCCTATGCATGAAGTTATTCTTCAAGATTACAAGAGGTTGATCAAAGATCTAAGGGATTCTCAAAGAGTAAGAGTACATAGGCAATATGCCATCAATAACCACCACTAAGAGATTGTGCAATCACATCCATTACAAGCTCTTTTAGCCTCATATGACATATGACACATACTTCCAAATGCCTTAAGAAACAAGAGCGCTACATGATACCCCCATTTTTGAGTTTCTTTGTACATTAACTCAATGAAAAGGCATGGGAACAAGTGAATTGGGACTAGACTCAATTATCCATTGATATGGTGCCCAACTCAACAGTATAAAGCAAGGTTCCATTGGAATAATATGAAGGAGATTATACTCTAGAAACAAATTGACAAGAGTTTAGGTTTCTACCCTTTTTTTTCCATGGGAAATTCTGTGCGGGAAACTCATCCGATACTTCCCCACTTCGTGGATGATATGGGATGCTAAACCATGACCCCAGGGACACAAGGCTCAAACCCGTGACCTCTCCCCTGACTGAGAGAGTATTTGCACGTCTTACCAACTGTGCTATCCCATGGGGCTACATATAACTGGACAACATTGCATTTGGGAGTTACAGAGGAGGAACAAAATATTGCATGAGGTCATGCAAGAATCTAGGAAAGGGGGAACGTTGAGACTGTGAAATGCTACATTTTTCCTTTACTTTGATGAAATTTTAGTTTAATAAAGTCAATTTTGATCCTCATACATATCACTTTCCACCTATCCTAGCCACCATTTGTATAAAGGTAAATATGGGTTGTATTTTTCATTTTTTCATGTTTATATTATAAATATTGGGGTAGAAGTTTGAGTTTTAGCTTCAATAAAAATTGCTAACCATAAACTTTAAGAATGATCAACAGACCATATGTTGTGTTAGCACTTGGTAAATTGTTGGGCTGAAGAGAACGATCTACCAAGGTAACCTACAAACCAACTTTAAGACTGGGAACTAGCCTTCCCAATCTAGAGACAGCTCTCTCTGAGACCTAGTCTCTGATAGATAATAACTTCGGATTGACGACTAGATTCAGATGCTTGAGAAAGTTTTTCTGGTTTTGCTGGCAAGGGAGTATAGTACTTTTTGGGCTATGGAGTCAATCCCCTAAGAACAAGAGAAATCAATGACTGGTAAGGGAAACTTTGAGAGGATAAAGGCTAAATAGGTAATGGTCTTTCAGTTTCAATATCGTTGTATATGGCGAAATAAAGGAGAAACATAAAGAAAATCAGAGCACCATTAGAGATGAATTCTGACTTAACTTAGAAGAAAAGACAGAGTTTAAATTGTTGAGTCTAAAGCACCGCGATATGAATTTTAAACCCTTTAAATATTTCCAATTTAAACAAATGAAACAAACATGAATTTACAGGAAACAAGAAGTACATACGAAGATAGGATCACAATACATCAAACCACCACCACTAGAATCTTTTCATCAAAAGCTTCAAGACCTTTGCATTATATTTCCATCAAATTAAGAAAGTTACATTCAAGAGTGCCCTGTATACACTACTTTTCCAACCTGACTTACATAAAAAAGATCCAATATATAGAAAACTAACGCCCTCATGGGATGCTACGTTCGAACTACTTCCCCATGGACAACCTTTTCAACAAAATTTACTAAAAATAGAAACTTGACTGCACCCAATCATAACATAACCAACGTATTTGTTTCAATCATTTTGTCATGAGTAAGATTCAACCATCTGGTTGTGATAAATCAATGTTTTCTTTCAAGGGGTGCCCGAGTAATCATGCATACTGCTGGAAACTCTGTCACCTTTGTATAATGGACTCTGGTTGTTGTTGCGCGATCACTGGATATAGCATGCACATGGCGAGTTTGTGCAACGAATGTCCATTCATGGTCACTTTTGCAACTCCAGGCGGCAACAACGATTGGGGACCATGCATTTCCTTCAAAACTTGCATGTGTTCCATTTATACATAGCCTTCTCATTAGGTAAGTTTACAACATATGTGCAATGAATATTCACTGTGCAGGTGTTGCATCAGACTTCTTGTTAACATAAGGAAGCAGGATATGTACGGAGAAAGATTCCATGCCACGATCCAAAAAGACAAAAATGGGGTTGTCTTACTCGTGCCTCTGATGTTGCCTGCAACCTTAAATCTCTGATTGTTTTTCTTAAAGACCAGTTATGTTTGCTCAAAGTCTTCACCTGCTTCAACAAAACCGCGTTTATTTTCAGTTTTGATTGAGCACTAGAGAGAGATGCACATGCATTATCAATAGCTGGTCTACACTCTTTGAAATTTTTTGTGATTTTTTCCGCTGACATCCTCTGTTCCTCCCTAAGCTCAATGATTACATCTTGGGCCTCTCTGAGCTATTTTTTAATCCAATTTACATTTCTTTCTCTCGATGTGGGTGAGTTAGGGGGTAACTAGCCTGCTCGACTCCGCGACACTGGTGTTTTAATAGTCTTTTTTGCCAGTTGTCTTGTTAACTCTCTGTTCTCTTGATAACATTGGGAAATAACGTGTTGCACTTGCTTTAGTTGCTGCAAAAATTCCTGAACATTCACATTTTCCTCACCTAAATCCACATGTCTTTCGTCAATTTCCTTGTTTTCACCTTCAACAAGCTCTAGTTGAACGATGTGCATGGGAAATCTCTTGGCAGAGGACTTGGTGCTCAGTTTACTGGGAGCTTGGATCTCCTCAGTTTTGTCAGTCAATATTGTCCTTCTTTTCTTCTGGGATGTTGGTTGATTGAATGATGAGTCTTCTATTTCTTTCCCTTTTCTTTTTCCAGTAACCTCTTCCTTTCTCGCCTCTCAAGTATGAATCATTGATTCCTCTACAAATAGAGGAATGTCTCCTTTGGGGTCTCTGGGGATGTTAGCCGAAATCATAAAATAATCCCAGTCCTTGTTCAAATGTCTCAATTCTTCAACCACTAACAACTTGATTAATGAAAAGGGGAATAAATTGTTCTCCGGCTGATTAGCCTTGCCCTGGACGTTGTCCGCCATCTTTCCCAAGCTTCGACACAAGAAGAAAGATAAATTTAAGGTATTTTTCCCTGTGAAGTGCATCAGTAACCTGATGTGATATGGATACACCATGTTGAACCTTCCTTCACAGGTGAAATATCTTCTAATTATCTTCAGAAGTTTCTCGAAAGGCTCCAAGAGATACTTGCTTGGAATGTCGGCTCCAATTTTTAGATTTTGACATTCGGGCTTGATGAAGTCCATATAAAACGAAATGTCTAAAGGCATGCCTTTAAACCATTTTTCTTCGCGTGGAGGGATCTCCGTCGCAGCTGACAAAGTTTCCTCCGTCACTCGGAAAGTGATTCCCGCAATTGTCACGCTGACCTCGGTAAAATTGAGTGTGAACTGCTAAGCCAGTTTCACATTATATCCTTTGCTCCTTTCACAGAAACGCATACATTCGGCTTGTTCAAAAGACACCTTGATTTTCGGGTCTTTGTTTATTAACTCCATATCCTAAGGTTCAAACCTCACGGCCCTGTCACTTCTCGCCTTCTTTCTTATGCTTTGAGAAACTGCCATGATGTTGGTATATATTGATTCCACACACGTGTTAATGAACTGTGATACCCTCTCTGGTCGACAAATAAGAATGAAAAAATTTGCAGAGACCGCAAAAAAAGGAAGTAACAGAAATCTTTGTGCGGCAAACAAAATCAGCCACATAAATTCCTGGCACGACAATAAAGCGTGATGGAAAATTTCGGCGTAGTGGGGAAACTCGACGCGATAGAAAACAACAACGAGAGACTTGACGTGGTAGGGAATCATGATGGAAAATTTCGGCGCAGTGGGAAACTTAGCACTACAGTAAAGAACGACGGAAAAATTCGGTGCGGTGGGGAAATTGGGCATGGTAGCAAACAACACTAGGAGACTTTATACGGTAGGGAATTGTCATGGAAAATTTTGGCGCAGTGGGAAAATCAACATGACAGTAGGGAATTCAGAAGGAAGAAGGATGACTATGAGAAGAAACAATTCTTACAACAAGATAGTTTGTAGCGAGCTCCGAAAGACTTTAAGCAATGGTTGAAAACAATGGAGGAGATGTAACAAAATCAACACAACAGGCTTACGTAACGACATGCAACAAATAAACTTTACGCAATGAAGGGCTTCAGAGCTTGCTGAAAAAACTACGGATGACGCACAAACTCTGAAAGTGAAGGAAAGGCATGAAGGGTGGCCAATATTTATGCTTGAATGGAAACATAATGAAATTATGGAAAAGGACAGTAAATCCATGGTGGCGAGAAGTTAGAAATAAGGTTGAATATTTTCGCAGCAAACTCCTGCAATGGGTACACTTTTGAAGTGTGCAAAGTACAAATGATAGGAGTGCCATGATTGATTACTTTTCTGACTTCATGATTAGGGAATGATGCTCATAATATCTTTCGACGTGACCTATATCCCAACCACTTGACTCAATTTTGGTACATAATTTCCATATTTTCGACATGACTCGAGACTTAGGGAAATGGACCTTTATGATTTAAACATGGCAAACCGTACACTCCTTTAACCAACTTATGGCCAGACCGTTACTCGATGATTTCAAACCACTCCTTATTTGGTCACTGACCTTATAAACTTTGACGCACTGACTATGACTCATCTAGGACTGACTCTAACTATAAAAAACACGGTGCTAATAGGTTGCAATTGATTTAAGGATGCTATACAATTATGGTAATTCTCCAATGGATTAATGAAGGCCATAATTAAAAGGAAGCAATTCGAATGAACCAAGTACGTACATGGATATAATATGCATAATGGAGCGAATCAAGGGAGTTGTTCGAGTGCATTTATCCATGACTACAAATATATACCTTGGAATTCATGGGTTTTTAGTGTTCTGGTACCCATCAACTGTGCATTCCCTCTACAAACGCATCACACATTCAATGAACAATAGTTATACATCCATAGATTCAAGTCTTTTTGTAAATACAAATTGTTATGGATAGATTCACATTCATAGCTATAAAAACTCAATGTTATTCTTATGTTTGTGGGGGGTTGTGGTTGGGGGGGTGTGTGTGTGGATAGAATTAGAGGATTGATATATATATTTTGTGAACATAACTCTCACTTTTCTGCAATATATACAATTGAAATTTGTGTATGAATGACTTGTAAGTGTTGTCGTTAAATTCTATAGTTTGTTGAACCTATTTGGAGTTGGGCCTGCTTCAAAGAGGTACCCAATTATTGTCTTTTTGTATATATTCATTTTTTAAATTTATTTACTTCATAGAACTCTGTTTTACTCTGTTTATAAGCATTGTATCTACACAAGCCTGTTGTTGTTATTTTGTTTTCCAACTACCAGATTTGTTTGCTAGAATTTCAAAGTGTGCATTGGAATGAAGTTAATTTTATTTGGAATGAAATGGTTGTATATTCCGTGTCTCACTACCAGAGCATGTAATGGAACCTCTATAACCCAAAACAAGAATTAGCCACCAGTCAGACCAAGACACAGTCAAAGTAGTTCTCTTTGCTTCTTTTTTTTTTCTAGTTCAATGATTTAAAAGTTGTATCTTGAGTAGAGTAAATTATTTTTCAAATAGACATATTATAAACCAGTCAATCTCCAGGATCTCGATTATGTGCATATAGCATTTGTGTCTTGCAAGTTCATGATGAACCCCAGGTTTGATAATTAAGTGAAGCCTTAGAATAATTGTCCTTTTTAAAAGACATATTTTAGTGTTGTCAACCACTCTAGATGAACTAGTGACCAATTCATGTTCATTTAAACCCATGGCAGTTGTTTTCTTCTTAGGATATAATATCCCCATTTTGATCCCCTAATTTATGATGT
This sequence comes from Picea engelmannii, assembly GCA_009831015.1. Taxonomy (NCBI): domain Eukaryota; kingdom Viridiplantae; phylum Streptophyta; class Pinopsida; order Pinales; family Pinaceae; genus Picea; species Picea engelmannii. Next base: position 274,834 of record ML796164.1, read on the forward strand.
AATTAAATATAATCAAGGATGAAAATCAAATAATATGGCTAAGGGGAAAGCTATGTAAATATGTACATCGAAAATATTAATAAAATACATTGTTGACTACAATATGAGAGGGACATAAATGATGGGGGGCTATGATTCCATGAGAGAGGAATGAGAGGGGGCGATGAGGGGGGCCAAAGGGGCTAAATCTTAGAGATAATAATATTTTATTGTAACCCAAATTCATTTACCTTAGCTTATGTAAAAGGCATATCAACCTTGAGATGTGTGTTATGGTAGTTAGGTGCAGTTTTTTAAGTGCCAAGTGGAAAGATAGGAACATGCAAATATAAACTTGGTTTTGGTGGAAGTGGGAATTCATTCTACCTCATTCGAATTACAACATGAAGGAAGAAACCAATTGTATTACCCTATAATAGAAAGTTGTTATGTTGATTGTAAATTTAGGTTGTGAAATAAGTTGTTGGTGCCTATCTATAACTCCCAACAAATAGATTTCCTAGCCATACTATAATGGAGCCTAGGAAAGAGGTGTGATATCCTGAGGGTTTTTTAATAAAAACAAAAATTGGTGAGAAGACCTTAAAATAATGGTTGAGAAAAACCTGAGAACTATTCCTTGGATTTTATCCCTTGTTATTTTTATGGCAAGGGGTTATATAACATTTGTGTTTACTTCCAAATAATATAGACACAATAGAGAGGGGAATACAATTTTGGGAGAATAGACATGCCAACCTTCATTTATGGGAACCAAGGTTTTATCCTTTGAAGGTAAGAGCTAACAAAGCTTTAGTTTGTGTAAAAAACCATATTTCCTTTAGAATTATGGATAGAAGAGATCTTTGGAGCCATTAGAAATGCCATAAGAAAATATATCATTATTGGTGAGAAGATTAAAAAAGTGGAATGCATAACTACTTCTTTGGGGAGAATATATGTGTGGAACTGGATTTAATATATGGGCTAACCGATGACATTGATGTGGTAGTCTACGGAAGAGAATATCGTCAAGTTCTGGACTACAAAAAAATTCCTTTTAAGTGTGCCAAATGTAGGCACTATGGGCATTTGAATAATTCTTGCCCCTTTAGGGGTGAAGGAGATATTATAAATGAGTCCACAATGATGCAATGAAAATCTAAGTGTGGTGATCAATGTTTGATTGGGATTATGTTCCCCTTTACTGAACCAAAATAAGATGAAGCACCCCTCCACTCTTTTGTGAAAAAAAACTATGGAATGGAACAAACAATACTCATATGATATCTATGAGGGTTACTTCTCCTCAAGGTAAGTTTACTAGAAACATTAGCAACATGCAACTTGAATATGATATGGCCTTGGGACAAAAGAACATTGACATGGAAGTGATGGAAGGCCCAAACCCTTTCCAATTACTATGTATTGATGTTGAATCCCTCGTGAGAGATGAGTCCCAAAAATAGCAATTTGACAACAAAGAAAAGGAGAAAGGACTTGCCACTATCCTTAGGGAACCCATTTTTGAAGGGTTGGATTAGATTAGAAATAAAAAAATAGAGTGGGTGTTACACAAATAGTATTTCAATATCTTATCCCTTATCATATGAACAAGGAAAGTGATCTAGGTGGATATTGGTGGCCACCCACCTATGCCAATTGGCTCCTTTTGCTAGTTTTTAGTTCAACATGTTCTTCTATACTTCTTTGTAATTGTGGGTTCTACACTTCTGGGGCTGTCTGGAGCCCCACACATCTTCCAGGTGGATATTGATGGCCTCCCACCTAATCCAACTAGCTTATTTTGTATGTTTTCATGTCATCACATCTTGTTGTACTTCCAGGGCCATTTTGGGGCCCTAAACAATGTTATTTTGGCTCGCCACAGTAAAATTGTAGACGAAGTTAGAGTTTGACGGTGTAATGCATAGTTCTTTAAAAGACGTTTCCAACGGGCTATCACGTGCCTAAAATGGAGATCGTATGAAAAAGTTACGACCCCGAGAAGTTAATGTACTAACTTACCGAAACGAGCCCCACATGATTTTTGGCGTTTCATATCCTAGGGTTAGGTTTTCAGATGTATAGGGTTTTTGGCATTCATGTTTAACATAAAAAGGCCTTTTGAGCCTCATTGTAATCATGTTCTTGCGAATGAGTGTATCCATCACATCTCTTCTCAGAGATAAAGTTGCCACCATTCTAGCGTGTCTTGCACTCAGTGTTTTTACAGTATCTTTACAATTCTTTCATTAATAGAAATCACGTATAGTTGTATTTATTTGTTTTCATTTCATTTCAAACATAATCTGGATCAGTGGTATCAGAGCATGTTGCTCTTGATCATTTTTCAGCACATGTCCCCGACGAGGTCCGAGTATATCCAGTTGGGTCTCGGGTTTTTCTATCTTGAGGACAATCACTCTCATACACCCAAGAAACCCTCGATGGCGGCATAAAAGAAAGACGACATAGCAGAATATTCTATTAACCTGTTGCTTGAGAAAGCTCTCGTGTGACAGAGGGACGAAATGATGGAGAATTTTGCACACATTCTTCAACGCCTGTCGATAGCAACATGCGCATCTTCATCAAGCAACCATTTTGGAGGAACCTCTCCCTTTAAGGTACAAGTTAATTTTTATATTCCCATATTTGAAGGTCAGATAGATGCAGATGCCCTAGAAAAATGGTTACATCTATTAGAAGGTTATTTCTCTATTCAAAATCAAAACAAATGGAAATTCAGGTATGCAAATCTGCAACAACCAAAGCACAATAAAGATGGCCCTAACCAACAACCCCTAGACAACCAGTCCAAGACACATGACAAAAAGGGTAAAGGGAAGATGAAGAATGACACCGGGAAGTGGTGTGACTTCCAAAAAATCCCCTGGCACAACACCGATGAATGTTGCTCAAAACATTCATTGGTGGTCGAGGTCAAAAACACAAATCCAAACCATGATTCAAAATATGATCCATAAAATATTGAAAATAGATAGATCATCGACGCATACCCCACTGCCATTATCGCTACCACGACAATTCAACCAGAAGAATCAGTAGATTCTGAAGAGGGGGAGCGCCTCTTCCATTCACAAATGTGGGTGAAGGGGACCCCGTTGCATGTCATTGTTGATAATGAAAACCAAAGAACCTCATCTCAACTAAGGTCATCAAACAATTGGGGTTGTCGAAAACACAACACCCGCATCCATACAACATCAGTTGGCTTCACCAGGGACAAGATCTCCGTGTCAGCCAACAGTGTCGCCTGTGGCATCCATCCCTTCAAGGATGAGGTAGTGTGTGATGTTTCCCCTCTTGATGTCCGTGATGTGGTTTTTGGCCAACCATATATGTGGAGACGTCATGTTATATATGAGTCTAGATCTCGTAGTGTCATTATTACTCTAGGAGGTTAGCTCTATCAAATACCAAAGGTAGTTCTGACTACTGCTCCACCAAAGCAGTGCCGCAAGGTAATCTCTCATACTGCAAAATTCATCCTCTTCACAGTCTGTTAAAAGGATGCACAAAAGACCGGTACAACCACTGCAGCCTCAACACCTTCTGTCCATCAAAAACAGATTGTCAAAGAGAAAGAAGATATTGTTTCTTCACCTACAATGGTGCCTACACACTACCTCGTCAAACCCGTAGACAATAGGTTGGTGGATCATATTCAACCCCGCCAACAACCAGTTTGTGATAGTCTTCCACAGACCAAGCAACACAACTTCTCCAACAAAGCATGTGGCTCACCAAGATTCAGATTTAAAAAATTCTTTCCCCTCTTCCCTGGGCACTCAACGCAATGAATACCATTGCTTCCTAAGGGGGGAGGATTGATCCAGGTGGATATTGGTGGCCACCCACTTGTTCCAACTGGCTCCTTTTGCCAGTTTTAGTTCAACACGTTCTTCTGTACTTCTTTGTAATTATGGGTTATACACTTATGGGGCTGTCTGGAGCCCTACACATCTTTCAGGTCGATACTGATGGCCTCCCACCTAATGCAATTGGTTTATTTTGTATGTTTTCATGTTAGCACATCTTGTTGTACTTCCAGGGCCATTTTGGGGCCCTAAACAATGTTATTTTGGCTCATCACAATCAAACTATAGACAGAGTCAGAGTTTGATGGTGTAATGCATAGTTCTCGAAAAGACCTTTCCAATGGGCTATCACACGCATAAAACATAGATCATATGCAAAAGTTATGACCCCAGGAAGTTAATGTACTAACTTACCCAAACAGGGCCCACATGACTTTTGGTGTTTCATCTCCTAGGATTAGGTCTTTGGCATTCCTGTTTAACATAAAAAGGCATTTAGATCCTCATTTTAATCATCTTCTCATGAATGAGCGTAGCCATCACATATCTTCTTAGAGATAAAGCTGCCACCATTCTAGCGAGTCTTGCACTCTATATTTTTACAATCTCTTTACAATTCTTTCATTAATAGAAATCAAGTATTGTTGTATTTCTCTGTTTTCATTTTGTTCTGAACATAATCCAGATTAGAAAGTCAACCCCAATAAAAACATATTTTCTTAGATCAAATTAAAGGAATAAGAAGATAATTCAAGGGAGAATTCAAAAGGAGGATTGGAGATCGACGAGAACAAGAATTCCAAAAGGAATTCAGGGATAAATTCTCATATTCATATGGAAAAAAAAAGAGTTGAGGATAAATTAAGTAGAGGAAGGAAGAATACTATCAAAGAGGTCCTTAGAGTAGGGAAGGCCTCCCAGGGAGGTAAGTAATATTGTTCTTATCCATAAACATAAGGGGATTAGGGTCTCCCCTGAAACAAGATTCCCTACAAACAATCCAAGAATACAAACTAGACATCCTCTTTGTTAAGGAAACCATGATAAGTAATAATGATGTTATTGTTTCTTTATTGGATAAACTTAAGAGTTTGAGTTTTTGTTACAAGTAATGCTAAGGGGAATTCATGAGGTTTAGCAATGGCGTGGAAGAAATCTTCGAGGGAAAAGAACCATTCTTTCTTAGATTCAATAATTATTTTTCACCTTATATATAAATGAGTTGAACCTGGACATTCACTTTGTAAATGTCCATGGGCCATACAAGAATATAAAATACCATTGGTTAAAGATCACAAATAGTGATTCCCTTCTAGGGATAGATATTAAGAGGGGGGGATAAACTCAATTCTCAAAATAGAAGAGATGTGGGGAGAAGGGGCCAAACCTAATAATTTGGTTGAATTCTTTCTTAAACTATTTGAAGACGAGAACCTTATTGTGGTAGTACCAAGGAATGTGTGTCATAGAAACAAAAGGATATACAGGGTAGCGATAGCTATAATGTTAGATAAGTTTAGGGTTTTTTAAAGAATTCTACTCAAACAATAAAGTGTAGGTATTGAATAAGGGTAGAGGGCACATTAGATAACTTTCAAATTATTTTTCAACTTAAAAGGGAAAGTGAAAAACCCCCATCTCCATTCAAGTTCAATCTATATTGGCTTTAAGATGGAAATTTTTAAATAAACACTTATACCTGCTTCCACCCACTCTACAACCTTAGCCCTCACCGTCGTCGACTTGCACTCGACCCTCATGGATTCAGCGGTTCCGGATCCAGATCTCGCCCCCCAAATTTCCTCGACAAGGTAGTCACCTTCAAGGCGCTCATGGGTTCGTTGAGTCCTCCTCCCTGCACCCCAGCTCCTCCCAATTTGTGAAGAAACTAGACCAGATCCCGGAAGTAACAATTCCTTGCATTGTTTTGAGAATAAAGGCTCTCTCCTTTGCATCCAAAGTGCCTGTAGGCCAGTTCATGGGATTGTGGCCTTCACCTCGACAGAACGTCCTTTGGATTGAGCGGAACTGACATCCCTTGGTCCAAGGACGCATGAATCACTTTTTATGTCGTAAGGGTTTCTATATCTTTTATTTTGAGCATAAATTAGATAGAGATCTCATTTTCAGAAATGGCCCCTACTTCTTTGGCCCAAGAGGGTTATATCTAAACAATTGGATGCCAGATTTTGACCCGGAAAATGATATCCCCTCAGCCGTGCCAATTTGCGTGAGACTTTTCCATTTTCCTTTCCACTGTTGGGGTGATGAAGTTTTAAAAAGTATATTAGATACCCTGGGAAAATTCATTGATAGGGCATAACCTAAATCTAGCCTATATTCCTGTGCTAGGATCTATGTGGAAGTAGATCTAGAAAAAGGGCTTCCAGAAGCAATCAAGATAAAGTTAGATGATTGGATCCACATTCAGAAATTAGCTTATGAGCAACTATCGTTCAAATGTAAGTCTTGTCACAAATATGGTCATTTTGCAAAAATTTCCCCAGTAACAATCAATCTCTAGAAGTTGATGCAACACATCAAGAGGAGGGTTGGCAACAGGTCCGAAAGAAATTCAATAGCGGTAAAGGCTTAAGTTCCCAACCTGGCTCCACTAGTCCTTCGTCCATCCTAGACTCCTCGTGTCAAAACCCTCCTCCCAAATCCCCTCCCAAAAAATCCCCCTCCATCCCCTCCAATCTCCCCCCCCCCTACCCATCCATAAACCATTTGATCTACTTGGAGAATCCTCCTCAAAGCAAAATTCTCCCCTGCTATAGTTTTGGACTTGGCCCCTCTCTCTTTCCCACCCACAGTTGGAATAGAAAACGAGTCAGATGAAGACAATCCTTCCAAGGAGGACACACAAGGATCAGAACAACAAGTTAAAGAAGACCCCCACTCAAAAGCATTTCATAATCAAGAAGATGAAGAAGGATAAATCCCACCAGAAAATCCAAAAAAATCGGGCTGAAGAACAAACAAGGAAGTTAGAGAGGAAGCATCCTCAAAAGAAAAGGCATAAGGAAAGCAACATTCCATACAAAACTCCATGTACACCTCAACACGAAAAGTAGGTACTAAAGGATCGGATCACCCGGCTTATAGATGTCGGGCCTCCTCCACCCCCCGTCAATAAATTTCCTCTCCTGGAATTGCAGGGGCTTCGACATCAAGTCTAAAGGTGAAGCTCTAAGAGATCTGAAAAAAATGGGAAACCCCTCATTTATCCTCCTCCAGGACACCAAAATGGAGGCATCATCTTTTGTAGAAACAACAAAGAAAATTTTCAAAGCTACAACCAAAGAAACTGTTAGCTCTCACGGAGCCTCTGGTGACATTGCAACTCTGTGGGACAAGAAAATCTGGACTCTCAAGGTAACTCTGGAAACCCAAAGCTAGATTTTAATTGTTCTAAAAAATAAGGATAATAGTAATAGCATCTATTTAGTTAACATCTACATGCCCAAATTCTATAAGGACAAAATGGCTACCTGGAGTCCCTTTTCAGAGCTCAAAATCTCCATTGATCTCTCCTCTTGCATAATTGGGGGAGACTTCAACACCCACCTCAAGAAAGGGGGAAAATATGGGGTAGTAAAATCAGAGACCCTTTCTCTGAAAATCCATCTGATCTCATCTTAGAATGGGACATGCAATACGTCAAACCCACAAAAGGAAAGTACACATGGAACAATAGACGTTCTAGCCTTAGTCATATAGAAGTCCACCTAGATCATTTTCTCATTAATAGCAACCTCCTTCTCTCCCCCCATGACATCTCCTCTCTTTTCCTTCCGTTCCTAGTCTCAGATCATAAACCGATCTCTCTTACCTTCTGAAATCCCCAAAACTTCGGCCTCCTCCCTTTTCACTTCAATTACCTATGTCTCGAAAACCCAACCATCCCCGCTATTGTTAAAAATGTGTGGATCACCTCCTTCTCTGGATCCCCGAATTATATTTTGGAAAACAAGCTCAAAGGAGGAAAACTAGCACTCAAAGAATGGGTGAAAATCTCATTCATTCCACCTCAACAAGAAAAGAAAGAAAAGATAGAGAAACTCATGAAAGTATAGTTGTAGATAGAAAAAGAAACGATAACAGAAACATTGTTGAACCAAGAAAAAGAGGAAGAGCATTGGTGGCTGAAATCCAAAAGTCTCTGGATAAAAGTTGGAGACTCAAATACTTCCTTCTTCCATAAGCAAGCACAATCATGGAGGAAAAAAAACACAGTCACCCTCATTACCTCAAATACAGGGCAACAACTCGACACCTTTGATCAAGTCAAAGAGGAGGACTTTCACCACTTCAATAACCTATATCAACAACAAAGCAATGAAGAAACAAATGCAGATGTTCTTGACATGATTTCCAATATCCAAGTGTAGTCTCAGAGCATTAAAACAATGAACTAGTCAAGGATATAACAAAAGAATAAATAGCCAAAGAAGTTTGGAGCATGGATCCTGACAAAGCCCCTGAACCTGATAGATTCCCAATCAGATTGTATCGATACTTCTGGGACATTAACAAGTGTGATTTGAAGAAAATGCTAAACTATACCCTTCACAAACAGAAAATCAGAGGAGCAACAAATTCCACCTTTCTAGCTCTAATTCACAAAGACTCTAATCCTTCCAATTTCTCTCGTTTTTGTTCCATTTTACTTTGTAATTACTCTTACAAAATCCTCACCAAGATCATCGCAAATCGAATCAATCCCCTGCTACCAAATTTAATCTCAGAAAATCAAGGTGGCTTTTTAAAGGGCAAACAAATAACAGACAAAATTGTGCTTGTTCAAGAAGCCATTCATTCTAGCAAGAAATCTAAAGTCTCGTGAATGGTTGTTAAACTTGACATGGAAAATGATTTTGACCAAGTCAAGAATACTTTTCTGCTCTCAGTTCTCAAAGCGTATGGGTTCTCTGAAAACTTCATTAATTGGATCAAATCCTGCATCAACGCGCCTTAGATATCCCCTTTACTCAATGGGCGACCATCACAATTTTTCAAGGCCAGCAGAGGACTCCATTAAGGATGCCCCCTTTCCCCCTTTCTCTACATCCTCCTAGCTGACTCTCTCAAATGTAAACTAGAAGAAGAACGAAGAAAGGGCAAAGTCCCTGGTTTATTTATATCGAGAGGGGTCAAGGAAATAAATCACTCCCAATTTGCATACAACACTCTTCTCTTGGGATCAACATCTATCCGTACCTCCATACTCTTTCAGAAAATTCTTAGTACCTTCCTAACAACCTCAGGTGGAAAAATGAATGTTTCTAAGTGAAGGATATATGGGTGGCATGTACGAGGTCACTTAAAAAATCAAATTGCCAGAATTTTCGGCTTCCCCGTCATCACAACTTGGAACTACTTTAAATATTTGGGAATGCCAATTTTCATTAGCTCTTGTTGGCCCTTGACCAATTTTTGAGGAAACATTGGTCATGTTTGACCACTTTTGGGACTTCGACAGGGTGGACGAAGATGGAGCACCCAGGCGAAGTGGATATCGCGGGATCTCACTTGTTTTGTGGACCCAACAAAGGTTTTTAGGGTTTATGTAATGGGTTAAGGGTTGTCCGCCCATTGGGTTACCCATGATCAAGCCTTGTTGTAATTGTATAAATAAGAAGCAGCTAAGCAATGTAAGTAGTAGTGTTAGCTATGTGCACAATATGTTTCTCTTAGTGCAAGAGATCGAAAGTTGCTTTGTACAATATGGCTGTGTAAAGTAAGGCTTTGTGCTATTAAGGAGTTGTCTCTGTTCCTTGACCTGATTTTGAGGAAGGTTGATCTAGCGCGCTGTGTGCAGATCACTTGTCCACTGCGGAGTTGGCTCTGTGGCTTTTTGCACAGGAGCAGATGAATGTAAGGAGCTTGAAGATTAATAAAGAAGAACAATATGTTGGTGGACGTAGCCCCACTCTGGGGTGAACCACATATATCCTGTGTCTTGATGTGCTTTGTGCGATGTTGTTTATGTGATTACTTGCTTAGTGTTGTTGTTGTTATGTGTAATGAATGCATCTAATGTTGTAGCTTAGTGATTAATGACATGAATGAATTCTAGATCTGAGCTAATGCTATGTGCTAAATGAGTGGAAGTGTTAGATCTTGATTATTACTTCGTCGATCTGTAATGAGGGTTAATCTGGGATGTACATGAGAATCATAACCTAATGCATATTGATGGCTAAGTGCTCTATTAAGTATTGTAATCACAGATCTGTGTCCCAGCTTGGTTGTAGACACTTGAGTCCTACAACCCCCCACCCGCCTCTACCTCGGGGGAGACTTCATCTGCTTCGTAGGTGTTGTCGAAAGGGCTGGTAGTTAGGGTTTTGTTGGTGCGTTGTTGAAGCGTTGAACCCTGGGTCTGGCCCTATGCAAACAAATGGTTCTGCTGCTGGGACCTGAAACTGTGATTGTTGGGAACTGAAGAAAAGAGAAAGCTCTGTGCGTAGATCTGTTGCGGTAGTGAGTAGTATTCTACTTGAATTGTGAAGATCTGTGCTAAGAAAGGAATTCGATCTGAAGAAAAGAGGTAACATCTTAAATCTTCGTGCTCTGGTAAAGGTAAGATAAGTGGAAATTTTTGCTTCGAAAGTATGAATCTAGATCTATTTGATAGATTTTATCCTAGCCTGGATGTTAGGGCACAATTAGAAGACAGAGTTGATCTGAATAAATTTGATAGAAATAGAGAAAAATACGTTATTCCTATGCATAGAAAGAATTTTTGGACTAATAAGTGGATGCAAGAACCTAGAAAGAATTTTTGCAGATTGGAGGTACGACGATGTGATCCCAATGCGCAGTACAAGAAAGACTTGGGCTCATTTAAAATAAACATAGGATTGACACTGTGTTATAATTGCAGAAGATCGGGACATCTTGCTAAGGAATGCCCTGGTATAGGTCCTATTTGTCTTTGTTGTAAAGTTATTGGTCATGTGCTTGAGGATTGCCCAAGAATGATTGCTAAAGTTGAAAAGATGAACAAGAGACAAGAAAACTATAAAGAAGGTCAAGAGACTAAGGATATGTTAAAGAGTCATACAAATAAAGATCAGACTCTGTTAATACAATTAAAAGAAGAAATGGATGATCACAGAGACATCAGTTTACCAGAGATCCTGAAAGAAAAAAAGTGCATAGTTACAAGAATAGAAGACTTCGACATAGACTGCGTTTTGGATGAAGAAACACATGTGAATATCATGCCATAAAGCACTTGGGAAATTTTGGGAAATCCTACTATGATACCTTCATTGGGAAGGATAGGCTTGTTTAAAGGAAAGATGATAACCCTATGTGGAAGAGTTACTAATATACCTATGATTGCTCATGAAAAATCGACAGAAGAGGACTTTGAAGTCATTAAATTTATTGAGAACTAACGCCCCTTTTCCACTTTTATTAGGAAAGACTTGCTTTGAGAAGGATCAGATCAAAAGGAAAGCAGATGAGGAAGCCACAGAAAAGAAAAATCAAGAACTAAGGGATTTCATAGCTTGAAGAATAGATCGATTGATAGAAGAATGAGAAGTTGAGTCAAAGCAGCAGAATGAAAGAGAAGTAGTTGTCAACTTTGAAAGAGCACAAGAAGCGATGACAGACCTATCCATTCAAGAATAAAGTACGACCACCCAGGACCTAGTAAGCAAAGAGGTATTACCTTTGAACCCTTTGAAAGAACATCAGCCATGTGAAGTTACCATGCTAAGAAAAGATAAGAATAAGAATGGAAAGAGGAATTCAGAGACTCAAATCACATGAAAGAAGGCAAGGAAGCTCAGTAAGAAGAAAGCCAGGTTAGAAAAACTTTGGGAAATTCTAGAAAAGACTTCGCAGGAGGCAGATCTGCAGAACTTGAACTTCGACGGAAAAACAGAACCATGCAGAATGGGACTTCGCCACGATGAAGCTATATGACCATTGCAGGTGCCCCGACCGTTAGAATGACACTCTAGAATGGATAGAAACACAATTATTGCTGGAGAGACTGTCGTTGGACCGTTGAGACCGCGCCATAACGGATGGATTCGTATTGATTGAGGCATTCCTACCCGTTGGAGGAATCCGTTACGACATTGATTATTTAACCCATCATATGCTGCGTCGGGACCACTTTTTGCAAACCGTGATATCCGAGCTAACAGAGAATTGATTGCATATCGCGCTGTGATTTCTAGACCTCTCCATTCATTTGATTACCTTGCTTGTCCGTTAACCTACTCGATTTGTTTTGTTACAAGTGTGAATGTCGGGCGAACATAACGCGTTAGAGAAGTCCATAGAGGAGATACTTGTAGAACTCATGACTTAGAGAGTCATGTCTGAGGGAATACATGCATCGTCAACTGGCGGATTGCGAGAATCCCCATCGACTAGACAACGTTCTAGCCGCACTGCTGAGAAGAGAAGCAAACACCGCGACATTCTGGCTAACATGAAGCAGATCCAATCGATCTTGTCGTAGTACATCCCACCTTTGGTTGGCACGGTGAACCGCGAAAGTATCCTGCGTGAATTTGAGTACATGATGATCACTGCGTACATCCCGAAGGAGATACGCATAGTTGGACCCCAGTTAGGACACATTCCAGCTTTGAAGAAAAACAACTTCAACCTTGGATACCGAAAGAACTATGTGATGCTCGCACCGCATAGGTATTTGATGAAGATGATTGGGAAGAAGCTGTGCATAGTCTATCAACCATAGATAAAGGAGCTCGCACAATCAACGATCCTAAATGTTATGAATATCATGCACTTTGGTCGACACCAGGAGGTTATCGCTTGCGTTAAACTCCTCTCGTCCTACTATCACAAAGGCTATATGTGGCTTGACAGGTGCGTCATTGTGGATCCAATGCCGATCCACTTGATCACAGGACTGAGCATGCAGGGACCAGACCCCCACCAGTTCTACCCAGGGAAGAATTGAGATCGCTCTCTGGCATAGCGCATAAAGGAAGATTTTGGCGATGTAGAGAAGGGAAGGTGAGGCTACAAGGTAGCCTCCATCCAGGATGGCGTAATGATCCTATCCTGTCAGCTTATAGCCGGTAAGATCATCAGAAAGAACCATCCAACACAGGTCACAAAATTCATAGTAGACTTCGCAGGGAAGTGCGTAGAAGGAATGCAAATGAATTGGGTGAGCTACCTCGTCAATGAGCTTGAGAAGGACTGTTGCAAAGCGCAAGATCAGGGCTACGAATTTCATTTCAGTTGGTTACTTATATTGATTTCATTTGTCGCTTGGTAGATGCCGGAAGGAGCGACATTCCCAGAAGTCAAGCCATCATAACCGTTGGCCGCAAGGTTCTCCACCTTGTGGTACGCAAATGACATGTCGAAGCAATGACAGTTGAATGTTGTCTTCCATGCTTACTACCAGTAGTTGAAGCGCGCCATTGAAGCATTTCCACAAATGACCCCGAATACAATGCATTAGTACAGACTGCTCGCGAAGTTCTATGCAGATCGACACTTTATTTATATCACTGCACGTAGGGACGAAAGCAAGGAAGAACTGCAATCCTATTATAAGCTGATCGACGAAGATATGGAGGAGATCACCAAAGAATGGCCAACATATTTCCTTGTCCCGGTGGAAGATGCGGAACTCTCTAACCCCGACATCATTGAAAGTCCCTTGGTCATTTGGGTTGAACATGATGGATAGACTAGCGCAAAGAAAAAGGAGGAAGTGCAGAACATATAAACTGATGAGGAGGACAATGCCTCAGAGGAAAGTAGGCCCGAGTCACCTACAGGAGGAGGAGGAGATGAAGTGAAATAAGAAGGAGGGGAAGAAGGAGAAAAACAAGACAAAAGAGAAGTTACACAACCAAAGGATCCCCCTACTGAGGTTGAAACATCGAAGAAAATGATGGTTTCCCCACATAAACCCTCAGCACGAAAGAATTCCCGAGCCAATAAGCCTCACTCGAAGAATGTGCTCACAGTGGATGATGTCGATCTCATCATCGCAGCCGTGGAGGACGCTTCACAGGATATCTTGCAGAGACATGAAGCGAAGCAAGAAACATTGTATGACAGAATAGAAAAGGAGCTCAAGAACATACAACAAGTTATCCATTCGAGTCACGCAGTACCTACTATGCGTTCTTTAGTGGAAATTGTAGAATTGGGGGATGAGCCCACCCAATTACAAATAATAGCAGATGAAACAGAGGCTCAAATTCATCAAGTACAAGAAGAAAAGTAGTAGGATATAGAATCAGTGAACCAAGAAAAGGAGGAGGTATTAGAGCAACTTCGAGTTGCATAGCAGGAGAAAGATGAAATTAGGGCGATGTTCGAGGAGGACAAAGAAAAGATGAAAAAAGAAAAAGACCAGATGCTCACAGAGCATACTATGGTCAAAGAGGTAGTAACTAAAGCACTTCGCTATGTGTCGGGATTGGCATAGGAGTAACCAAAGTCAACTGAGATGCAAGTGGGGAAGCTTGCCAAATCCATTCAGCAGCTTCAAGCATGGATAATGGTGTTAGAGCTCCAAGAAGTACCTAGCACTCCGCAAGAAGTGCACGATCAGAGGGAAGAAGCTTCCAGGAACGCAGTAGAAAGAATCATGGCACTAGCCTCAGAGTGTAAGAAATTAAGTAATTGTAGTGCACACACCTATGAGTGCCCTTCAGAAGATCCAGAGCTAAGGAAACTGGAAGCACAACTCCATGAGGCACAATAACAGGTATCCACCGTCCAGGCATAGATGAAGCTGCTCACTACAGTCGAGAGGATGAAAAGATCACAAGAAAAAAGCATAGTCCAGCTGCAGGTTACTGCCATCCAGAGAAGAGTCGTGGAGGTTACACAGACACTCCAACCAATGCAGGACGAAGCCTACATGCTTTTTGAAGAGATTGAAGGACAGGGCTCGCAGCTAGAACACATGGTTATGATAGTAGAACGACGCCTGGAAAGGCATGTTATAAAACAAGTAATTCAGGAGTTCACCGAGAAGGAGGATCTGGCGAAGCAGCAAGTCAAGGCAGCTCGAGGTCTTCGAAGCAGTGTTGCCTAGATCTGAGTGACTCAGGATGAGTCACAGGTGAGTGTTGGGGGCCTATTGGCCCTTAACCAAGTTTTGAGGAAAAATTGGTCGTGTTTGACCACTTTTGGGACTTTGATAGGCTGGACGAAGATGGAGCGCCGAGGCGAAGCGGAGATCGCGGGATCTCACTTGTTTTGTGGACCCAACAAAGGGTTTTTACAGTTTATGTAATGGGTTAAGGGATGTCAGCCCATGGGGTTACCCATGATCAGGCCTTGTTGTAATTGTATAAATAAGAAGTACCTAAGCAATGTAAGTAGTAGTGTTAGCTATGTGCACAATATGTTTGGCTTAGTTCAAGAGATTGAAAGATGCTTTGTGCAATACAATTGTGTAAAGTAAGGCTTTGTGCTATTAAGGAGTCGACTCTATGCCTTGACCTGATTTTGAGGAAGGTGGATCTAGCGTGCTGTGCATAGATCACCTATCCACTGTGGAGTTGGCTCTGTGGCTTTGTGCACAGGAGAAGATGAATTTAAGGAGCTTAAAGACTAATAAAAAAGAATAAGAAGTTGGTGGACGTAGCCCCAAACTAGGGTGAACCACGTATATTCTGTGTCTTGATGTGCTTTGTGTGATGTTGTTTAAGTGATTATTTGCTTAGTGTTGTTGTTGTTATGTGTAATGAATGCATATGATGTTGTAGCTTAGTGCTTAATGACGTGAATGAATTCTAGATCTGAGATAATGCTATGTGCTAAATGAGTGAAGTGTTAGATCTTGATTATTACTGCGTTGATCTGTAATAAGGGTTAATCTTCGATGTACATCATAATCATAACCTAATGCATATTGATGGCTAAGTGCTCTATTAAGTATTTTAATCACAAATCCGTGTCCCAGCTTGGTTGTAGACACTTGAGTCCTACAACCCCCCCTGCCTCTACCTCGGGTGAGACTTCATCTGCTTCGCAGGTGTTTTCGAAAGAGCTGGTAGTTAGGGTTTTGTTGGTGTGTTGTTGAAGCATTGAACCTCGAGTCTACCCCTGTGCCAACAACTCTTATGGTTCTACAACCTAGAAAGAAGTCATTGGAAATTTTTTAGCAAGAATACAAAGCTAGGGAAGTCCTTGGCTTAATACTGCAGGGAAATCAATGCTTCTCAAATTGATCCTCTCCTCCCTTTCCATTTTCCAATGTTCAGGTCTGTTAGCCCCCAAAGGTACTCTGGATAAAATCTCTAGAGCGCTTCGAAGCTTCCTTTGGGCTGCTAGATAAATGAACACTAAAAAGTTTCATCTTCTGAACCAGAAACAAGTCTTCCAACCCCTCAACAAAGGAGGACTTGCTATCAGGGACCGAATTCTAATGAATTTCTCTTAGGGAGAAAAATTTGCTTGGCGTATAATCACAGGTAATGCATATTGGTGGAAAGTAGCACTTCTAGCCAAATATTTTAACTCCTCAAGGCTGCACTGTTTTGATGGGTCCATTCCCTCTCTCCCTGGATCTCCGATTTGGCGCCTCCTAAAAAATTCTTCCTCTGTAATCAAAGCCAAACTCTCCTGGGCCCTGGGAATGGAGTGCAAATTAACATGTGGACTAATAGTATCCTAGACCACGAACCCCTGAACAGTCCAACGAATCTTCGCCCTCTAAAAGACTGGTGCTTCTCAAATGGTCTCTCCCTCCTCAAGGATTTCTTCCAATGGAATTCATACGGGGATTGGATTAATTGGAAGCCGCCCAACATCCCTGAACATATCAGTCCTCTTCTTCCCATATTCTTCGATAACCTTGATGGATGCGCTCCCTCTAGCCATTCCTCTTCCGATTCCCGTAGTTGGGGTGGAAAAACCTTCTCTGTCAAAGCCAGTGACAGTCTCTTGCTATATAAAACACAAGGTCCCCCAACATCCAAGATCTGGAAAGAACTCTGGTCCAGTCCCTTACTGCCCAACGTAAACATTTCAAGTTGGTTGTTGGTCCATGGTAAAATTCTAACAACAAAAAACCTCCTTAAACGTGGAATACAAGGTCCATCTCGTCTCCCCTATTGCTTCTCAGCGTCCGAAACCATCCCCCGCCTCTTTTTTGAATGTCATTTCTCTTACCAAATCTGGAATCTCATCTACCTCCCCCTCTCTAATCCCCCTCCTCTTTCAGAGAAATGGAATGATCTTTTCATTTCTTGGAAGCACAGATATGTTGGCAACTTAAAAAATAAGAAACAATTTACTCTTCTCTGGAGGTAAGTCCCCAAATTCGTCTGCTGGGAACTCTAGCTAGCTCGCAATCAAGCCATTTTCCGTGAGAAGCTTCCCCCAATGCATATAATCTTCTCTAAAACATGTGGACTAGTTGCAAAAGTTTTCAAGTTCAAAGAAATCAGATACGATTTTCCAGGCACTTTGGAACAGAGCGAAGAAGACTAGATTTATTACATTCGGGGACCCTCAACCACATCTTTCACTCCCCCTATGCAAAAACCCAAAAGGCAAGATTGGTAGTTCCATCTCAACAACAATGAATTTTTTCAATGGCAAAGGAAACAACACACTTCCCTGCTTTTCTTTGATGGAGCCGCAAAAGGTAACCCAGGGGTGGAAGGTGCAGGCGGAAGTCATCTATGATTCTGATGGACAAAAGGTAGTTGATTTTTCTCAGGGCTTGGGAAAAAATAGCAACAATAGAGCAGAAACTCTAGAGGTGTACATGGGTTTAAAAATAGATCATGCACGAAGCATCCGAACTCTCATGGTGCTAGGGGACTCCAAAATAGTCATAAAGGACCTCCTTAGCCTCTCAAACTCTACAGCTCAACCTTCTAGCGGCCTCTGCTTGAGAATAAACACCTTGAGACAACTCTTCATTAAAATACGCTTTTTTTATATCCTTCACTCTCAAAACACCGAAGCAGACCGTTTAGCTAAAGCAACAAAATCCTTAAAACAGATCCACCTCGTCGGTAATCAAATCCTCTCACATGATTGGCTCCCTTAACCTTATTTGTGTGAGTTGTCTCCCTCTCACAACTCAATACATTTTCCTTTCGATCTGTTCTACCCTCCTATCCCTTCTCCTACCTTCCCCCCCCTTAACCCTCTGTTGAGCACTCAACACACCCTAAAATTTCACTTTTTGGGTACCACTTGATAATTTGGCATTGTCCAATATGAAAAATGTGTCATTTGCTTATCATTTTTTGATTCTCATTAAGTCTTTAAAATCTTTCTTGGACATGTGAAAATCATTAACTTAGAAGACTAATATCTAAATAAGAGAAATGACAGTCAAATTTTTCCCAGACACGCTTAAGGAATTCGACATCGGGAAGGATTAAGCGTGAAAGAAAATGCTAGAGAGAACCAAACTTGTCGAGTCCCGATCTTCGTCGGCATCGGCAGACGCAAAATTTCTCTTGCGACAAGCACCACCAAGAATATCGTCGATGACTGATCAATTTGACATCGGCGAAAGGTTAAAAGAATAAGCATTGAATGAAAAATGAAATAATAATAGTCGATCGTCGACTTCCGAGATGTCTTCGGTATCAGGGATTCGAAGGACTATAACCCACGAAGAAACTGTGCGTTAGTTTGAGCAACAGGAGAAAATGTCTCCTCATAATCTATTCCCTCCACCTGAGAGAATACTCTAGCAACAAATCTTGCTTTGTGCTTCTCGATGATTTCGTTAGCTATATGTTTGATCTTATAGATCCACTTAGAAGTCACTACAAACTTCCCTTCAAGTCTCAAAACAATATCCCACACATCATTTTTCATGATGAATTGATACTCCTCCATCATAACGTTTCTCCATACTGGATGACTAGTTTCCTCCTCGTAACTAGAAGGCTAAAAAATGAATGATGTGGCTCATAAATATGACATAGCATGAATATCTCTAAGGTCTCTTGCTCACTCAGAATGCACCACAATGAGTTGCATGTCCTTCTTCCTCCTGCAGAGTCTGACTAGCCCATGCAGGTCTCTTCTGACATATTGCAATATCTATGGGAACATTAATTAGAGATACAAGATCAAAGAGATCAAATTGGTTCAACTTTCTCCTTCTGAAAGGGAATGTCATGTTGGACCTTACTTGACATATCGAGGTTCCCTCATGGAACCAATGTCTCACAAGGCATATCGAGGTTTCCTTGTAAAACCAATGTCTTGGTTCTTTCATCTGACCATCTAAGGCACATCAAGATATAGTCTACACCATCTTGCTTGTCTGTGTGTTGAATCCTAACTACTTCATCTGCACTATTTCACAACCTTAATGCTCTGTTTGCATATGGAGTCGTGCTTCTAGAAATTAATTCAGATTTTACTATTCCTCCGAATGTGATCTCACACTAGAGAAACAATAGTTATTTTGATGTGGATCCATGTAGCTAGGAAGGTGTCCACTACATCACCTTTGGAATATGGGTCAATTCAATTTCCCTTCCATACAAAAGACTATCTGGTTCTCTTTCCAGTGCAATAGGAAAGCTAGCCACACTGGAGACGTTCAATCTTTCAGGAAATGAGTTATGTTATTCCTATCCAAATAGCGAACTGCACAGAGCTTAGAGAACTCAATCTCACCCACAACTTCATCACGGGATTCAACCCTCTAAATATCAGGAACTGTAGCCTTCAAACCATTTTGGACATTAGTATCAACAATATTTCAAATTATATTCAGCATGAACTGGGTAGTCTCGTAAGACTGACTACGCTCTTGTTAAATACAAATAATCACACTGGTGTCATTCCTTCGTCTATTGGAAAACATGCCAAAATCAAGATCGACAAAACCAAGCTAGTTCTAAAATGTCGTTGACTATCGTGACACCAACTGAGACTCCGAGAATTATCTTTCAGGCTTCTTACAGATTTAATCCTCTTATATGGAGAATGATGTGCATACACATCTCTTATGCAACATATCAATCAGCCCTCAATAATGAGAATTATGTTTGGCCCTGGATAGACTTAGCTGTAGAGGCCAGGGTTGATTTACTTGAATTCTTAGAGGATTGGTAGCATGAAAAGCAACCCATTTCTGTGCTAAATTACAAAAAAATACTTTCAAAGTATTCAAAGGATGACAACAAAGCTAGCCACTCCGTGGCTTCAGCTACCCATCAGGCCTCCAAATATCCTCTGAGAGTTTTAAAAATCGAAACCCTCGTTGCACTGCACGACGAAATAAGGGATTTTATTTTTTATTTCGTTAACCGGCCAACCAGGAAAATTGCCACGGGGTGATCGCTTCACCTTACATTGTTCCAATCTGGTTATACCATTAACAGGGGTCGCCAGAATCTGAATCCACCAGGCTATGAGTCCACCAGATCACCGGACGATCGGGAGATCAGGCCACAGAACAGTTTCACGACTTTAAATGTTTTATATCGGTCCATTTAACCAGGATAATAAACCATCAGAGTACCGAGATAATAAGACATCGGGGTAGAGAGACACCAGAATTATAAGACTGTATTCTTGAGCGATTCACCAGAAACCGGTGTGGTTAACTAATCCGCTTAATATAGCGATTTCGCTCCTTCTATGCAATTTGTTGCACTGTAGCGATCTAATTTGCACTTGCAAACTATCTTTGTGATCTGTCTTGAATTGGTCTCCAGGATATGAAAGTTGTCTCTCTTCAATTGGTCTCCAGGATATGAAAGTTGTCTCTCTTCAATTGGTCTCGGGGCTTCTCTTGAAACGATTTGCTCTCCACTCTGAAGATGCTTATAACTTCCGCTATGATGTTTTTTTTCATATTTACCTGGGCCCTCTCGTGAGGGAGTCAGCGCAGACCTGATCTGATACTATGTTGTTGTTCATATAAGATATGATCGATATTTTATTACAATGATGAGTGTTCCATATATAGAGAACATAAGGTGACCATCCATGAAAGGATGCGTCCCTTGAATAATCAATAACTATTTATTATTATCATTTACTTATTATATTTAATATTTAATAATCAATAATAATTATATTATTAATTATTATCTTTAGAGAATGTCTTCCGGATGTTGTCCAAACATCAACAATAACTAGAGGGGTTTTTGTTCTATGGTCTTCGTCAAGCTCCCTAATGGAGTCACCACAAATGTTGATCTCTTTTCCTAGTAAGGGTAAGAGACAACCTCTTAGAATATTACTGTGGAAATTCAAATAAAATACCCTCTGCATTTTTAAAGAGGTGGTGCTCCTCTATTTCTCACTCAAATAATCATTATGTCCAAATTGATAAACAACGGTTTTGTAATTCACCACACTAATGTCAGAGAGTGGAATGGACAAAGAACATATTAAAAAGAAATAATTTTTAAATCATAGGGAAAGAAAACATTTCATAACATTGCATCATATCTATTCACGTATCATGGCAAGACACAACAATTTATCTAAAACAAAACAAACAAGATAAAGAGTAGAAAAAATAGTCCTTTCAGACAAATTTAAATGATTGAGCTACATTCATATCATAGGGATGTAAATGAAACTCATTCTCGAGATTTCATGCTTAAATAGAATTCTGAAACCACAAAAGTTATGAGTCCCCAAGGTATCTCTCTATGGGATTTCAAAAAAGAAGTACAAGTGAGTGTTCAATATCAAATAAAGTGCGTGCCACAACTCAACATTACACTGTGTCCATGATATTTAATGAGAAATAGAAGATGCACCCTAGCGGACTGAGATGGTGCTCCTCCGGACCATATATTAGGAAGAGACAACCTGGAAGACAAAAGGATATAATTAGAAATCGATCTTGCACACAACAACACTAGAATGACGAGACTTGATGATTTGAAAACTGGGAAATAAAATAAATAAGAGAGTTGCTTCAAACAAGCTTGTACTCACAAAAATAGAAGCAGAGAAGAACCCTTTGCGACTCTTTTGCATTCTTTTCTTTGATCTTCAAGATTACAGTGGGTTAATGATTTCTTTTAAGGGGGATCATGTCCAACAAAATCGTCACAATCGTTTCTTCGATCTTCAAGATTACGGTGGGTTAACGATTTATTTTCATGCACCACTCAACCACTCTTGAATATAGTCATGTAATGATGCCGCAATTGTCTCTTTCTTTACCTTGATTCCAAATAACTCATCTTCATTGCTCTTCAATGTGTCCCACTCCTAATGCATTATGGATGATTGAACTTCATTTTCATTTGCAAAATTGACCAACCATCGTTGAATCTCTTCTTCTGGAAAATTTTCTAGATCATCGAATTTCATTCCCCATGAAATCATTAATACACCAAGTTCTATTTCCACCTAATACTTACTTAAAAACATTGAGTCTTTTATCAAGAGGGGACCTTCTAACTCCTCTATAATGTCAAGAAATTTTAAAAATACTATACTTTTTTTTTCCATCACGAAATCGCAAGTGGAGCTCAATTTTTGGAGAGTATCTATTATCCCTGCAAACTTGTATTTGATTTATCCTATTTTTAGAAGGAAGGTCATGCTTCCGTCTTACAAGAGTATCCATATTTGATATTCTCGCAATGAATGTACTTATTTCATTCTTATAGAAATGCTCTTTGCTCTGTAGATCCTCTTAAAAATATTTTTTTAAAACCTGGATCCTTCTAGATATGGTACTAGGTTCGACAACTATTTCCCAAGATTCCCGTATAATGTTGAGTCTCTTATCAGTATTTTCAGCCACATATCTCCTAACATCTATGAGTAGTTTTGTAGATTTGGTGAATTTGGAGCTTGATCTAGCCATTTCTTCAAATACCTCCTCAAGAACCACCATAGCTAGTGGTTCTGCAAATAATTTCTTTGGG
The DNA here is from genome assembly GCA_009831015.1 of Picea engelmannii. Taxonomy (NCBI): domain Eukaryota; kingdom Viridiplantae; phylum Streptophyta; class Pinopsida; order Pinales; family Pinaceae; genus Picea; species Picea engelmannii. Next base: position 297,530 of record ML796164.1, read on the forward strand.
CTAAGGGCATATTTGAGTTCCCTTACCCTCCTATTCAATCTCTCATTCTCCATTTCTTACTCCATTATAGAGTGAGCTAGAGCATCACCTATATCCTGATGAAACTTGAGAACTCATAAGGGTTTCAAAACCTTTACTTCAACTTCAGAGCTCCATTTTTCCATCACCTTTTACCCTTCATGCCAACTCTCTCGATATGGATCTTTTTGGACTGTTTATTGTATCTGGTGTGATGAAGTATCATGGATTCTTATTAAAAAATGGTTGGCACTTCTTGGGCCAACTCTTCTGTTATCATCTTACTTTCAACTAATTGTACCACAACCCATGTGGGTATGTTGTTGTTGGCTTCCTCAATTTCCATGTTGATCATATTCAATTCTAAACCACTGAGGTCTGGAGAAACAACTCCCTCATGGTTCCTTTTTCTCTTAGGAACAAGGGAAATTGTGTGTGTTGCATCCAATTGGTATAGAGTGGGCTCTCAACCATATATTTCACATGAACATCCCTCATTGTTCTCCCTTCCACCTACATTTCCCTCATGATCTTTGAGGCTTGAAGAGGGGCTTTTATGGGGGTGATGGACTATGCCACCCTCAACATTGGTTGTGGATCGACCCCTCTTTCTATGTTGTGACTGCTTGTCCCCTTCCAAGGGAAAGATCCCTACTGCACCAACATTTTAGCTCACCCAAGTGTGCGCATCTTCGTGCATGGCTTGTTTTTTCCTCTTTGGTGAAATTTTGCTTGGGGTCAATGCTACATTTCCCTTGATATGCGAGTCTTCATTTTCATCTTGTCCTTCTAAAATTTCTTGCGCCCTACTAAAAACTAAGGGGTAACCAATTGTTGCCATATGGTCCACGAAAATACCTATGAGATCAAAGTCATTGAGGGGTTCTGCCTTTTTCATATTAAAGGATTCAAAGAACCCTGCCATCTCGATGATACTCAATGAACTTTTTAGTGTAATACCGACAATTTTGAATGGCAAGGGAATACATTTTCATTTCCTTTTCTTGTCAAAGAACATGGACCACATCTTGTATTTTCTGCACAACTCATATGCTAGAAACCTGTCACACATGAAGTGGGAGAGCAACAATGGTTTCCATTCAAAACCAAAGAGACTTATGTATGTGAACTTCTCTTCAAACACACACACACACTCCTTTCCCCTTGAGAAACTCCATGGACGCTTCTATGATCCTATTCAGAGCGACTCCTATGAGCATGCTTCTACACTCCTTGACGAACGAATCCTAGATTTGGTAAAAACAAAATGGGTCCTTGTGCTTCCAAAGCGTGAGATACCAAAATTGAATGAGGTATTCCTCAAAATTGACATTTCCCTTTGGGGGCATGCCCTCAAACATGTTACAGTAGGAAAGAGACAAGACCAAATAAGAGGTCATGTAAAATATCTTAGTTTGAATGGAATTAGACCACTGATGGGGGATCTTGTTCAAAATGATTTGGGCCCAATAAAAAATGGCGCCCATCTTCACTAAATAGTAAATGACATATAATATATACCTAGGGATGTATACCATTGAGTCTTTACCTATTAGTCATGCAAAACTCCAAACAAAATCTTTAAAAGGCTGAGCCAACATGCACGTGTTAATTTTATTGATGTTTGGGGGTTTGACGGTAGGTTGGACTAAAAATTCCTTGAGAAAGCTCATGCCACCACCCTGGGCATCAAAAAAAGAATCAACTTCCGAAATCTTCAGGACTCTGTCTGGTATCGAGAGGTGTAACGTCCTTTTGAACATATTTGGTGTTAAAGGAATAAAAATTCTTATGCTTTCTTTAATCTGAATGAGCCAATGCTTTGAATCAAATCTCTTAGTGCACTAAGTGACTAGTTCTCTAAAATAAAATGCTTGAGGCAGACATCCAACTTTCAATTTTCCAGATGTCTAAGCTTTGTTCTTGAACTTGTCTCCCCGAGAGAGCTTGAAATACCATTGAAAATACCTACAATCACAAGCCAATGAATTCACGATATCTCCACAGAATGGTTCTTTCTTCTTCTTGTTCGTTGTCTTTTTCCCCTTTCAATGCACTTGGACAAGTGTGAAGATTACGTGTATAACCTTGATTTTCTGTCCGATAGGTACCCTTAATCACAAATTAGGGGTCGATTCACTGTTCAAATATGCCCCTTTGTATGCTTGTTGCATGCCGCTTATTAAATGGTAATTGATATTTGTATACATGCTGATAAGGGGAAATGTGTGAGAGTTAATATTCATTAATGAACCACAATTTTTCTATCACGTGGGATGTGTGAGGTGATATGCTTGGATTTCCTCAGGAAAACCAATCGTATCCCATGTGGAAGGTAGACGTACGATTACATGGAATGTGGGTAGAGACATTGGGGGTGTTACATGACATGCAAGTCACAAGGATGTGAGGATGCAGGAATATGAGTATGCAGGTATGCGGGTTGCAGGGATGTGGGTATGTAGGTATGTGGGTTTGCGGGTTATTGTGATGTAGGTTTGCAGGTCTATGGGTTGCGAGGATGCAGGAATGCGGGTATGCAGGCTTGCGGTTGCGGGGATGCGAGAATGCAGGTATGTAGGTTGCAAGGAGTTTTTTGACAAGGGTATCATGCCCCCACATCATTACTAAGAGGTTCACAAGTGGGAACTTGCAAAGGGAAAACCCTACATGGGTAAGGAGATTTAAAACATATCAACAACTTCCACGGAAAAAGATTAGTTCACAAAGTATTCATTAAAGTTTCACATTATAGTATTACTATGTATAAGGCTCTAGAGATTTCTCCATCTCTATGCATATCCACGAATGAGCCATGTTCTTCAAATAAACCAAGTTTATGATTGTTTTCAATAATGTATGGTAGGGTTGAATTACAAAACAATAACTGGCAATCGTCATAGTGGCCAGTGGTAGGATTGACGAACAAAGTGTAAATGAATAGAACTTATAGAAGCATAGAACAATAAAAGAGGGGCAAAAGAAGTGGGACAACCTGAACACATGAATAAAAAACATAAAATTGACAAAGTAACCGGGGACTATAAAAACCAACTAAAAAATCAAGAAATTAAAAAATATAAATTTAATGCATGGAAGAATTAGGAAAAAGGGTAAGCACAAATCAACCAAACATGTTTAGTCTCACTCCAACCACTTGAAATTTTATAAGATGGTCAATAAACCCAAAAGACCATGATCAAATTCCTCTTGTATTTAGTTTAAATAAGTTTATGTTCATATGTTGGAAATTGAATGTAACATACCCAATACCCTTTGTGCACTTTGAGGATATGGGGTACTTCTTGAAACCACCCTAATTCACACTAATTTTTTCTCTATAACCATATCTCATTATTCTATTATTAAATTCTACCATATACATGTATGACAATATCAATTTATGCAACATAATCAAACCATTCAATTATCCATGAGACTATAATTTATAAAAGCAGGATAACATAGGTAGTTAGAATTGAACAACTTGGAAATTAATTCAAACCATGACATAAACCATCATAATTCAACATTAATTCAACACAATGCACACACATATTCATGAACAATTATTTGTTTGGAAATTGTCCAAAAACTGGTTGTAGAAGAGGGATGTTCCGCCCAATCATAGGCTCCATATTGCACCAGTTCTCCCTGAAACAAAGGCCACCCCCAAGCTGAGGCTATGGCTCCACAAGGGTGAAATCTTTCTATGAGTGGCTCTAATTCTCTTCTCATAACCCAATACCCAATTTCACAGTCAATAATTACACCTAAAAAAATCTCAATCCACAACCTTCTTCCCCATCGACTTGGACAACCCAAGAAATGGGATTCCCTTCCCTTCTCATCAGTCCCTCGAGCTATCCCACTTCCCTCTAGGGCTCCAACTGATCTGAAAATAGAAGGCTGACTTGTTATGCTATGCAAGCACCCTCTACCTCAATAAAATAAACCTTAACAGGACCTTGCTTCATGTGTTAAAATATGCAAACTGGTTTATGTGTTTAGTTCTTGCTTTTTCTTGTCAATGTGCATGTGAGGAAATGTTCTTTTAAAAGAGTAATTATGTGTTATAAACCAATACACAACAATGTAAAGTGCAGCAAATAACACAACAAACTCACAACAATACCAAGATGATAAAGGAGTTCATCCCTCTCTGGGCTACGTCTCCTTGAGCCTCCTTCAATGGACTTGGCTCTTTGGGATTAGTTTGTCAAATGTTATTTTACAAGATGCTTCTCAAATCCAATGGATTTACAGACTGTACCATTGGGTTCAGAATACATAAAAACCCCAAGATTGACTATTAGAACTCTGAAAATGGATCTTGTCTCCTCCAGTAATGACCTCTTCTACATGTGGCCTCCAAGCTTCTCTGAGCTTCAATGTGGAAAAAACACCTGTAAAATTCCTCCAATGGATCTGAAACCTATCCCAATGTGTTCAGAGAATAATAAACAGTCAATAATGACTATTTAGTCTCAGAAAATGGATATGTACTCATCTGAGCAATGCCTCAAACAATGAGGGCTTCAAGCTTCCTGGAGCTTCCTCAAACTTCAATGGTTAAAAACATGCATTAGAAGTCTCCAAATTCCTGTGAAAACTGTGCCAATGGACTCATAACGTCCAAAAACCCCTAGCTGGGCTTTTTCGGCACCTCATTTGGCCAAAAACTCCAAAAGTTATGCCTTCTGCCATTTTTCCCCTTCAAGCTCTGTTACTGGTTCGCCATTCTGCACCTGTGTGAAAAAGGAACTTAGCTCCGAGCGTTTTTCCGTCCTAAACCTAGCACCCGCGTGCCTTCCACAAAACGCATGAAAATGTCGAACAATTAACGGAAACAAAGCCCCCCAAGTCGAAGGTGTTGGGCGCATGGGGCCATGTGGCCACATCCCAGCGCTATAAAAGTGCTAACCGTTTGAAAAACCAAAAACGCACGCACCTTTCCAAGTGGCCAATGGTCATATAACATAACAATAGAAACCGTGGGCTATACATTAAAATCCCCGCGCCATTTGTCAAAGGTTTTGGTCACATATAACCACATATACCACCATAGAACTGGGCCACAAATGCAATATATTCTCGCGCATAATTATTAAACTGTTTGGTCGTATGGTGTATCAATGTGACCGGGCGCAAAAATGAAATATATCCCCGCGCACATAAAACCTCCGTTTAATGGTCATATCAATTGGCATATACCTGGGTTTAAACCATATAAAAACAAACTCCCGCGCTTTATGGTTATATTTATATGTAAAGGTGCATGGCCGACTATGCAATGGTCATATGTGGAATACAATGAAACCTCGGGCTGGACTCCCGTTTGAACTGCGCGCATATAACAATACTAACCGGTGGTTAATTGAAATACCCCCGCGCCATTTAAAAGTGTGGTCGTATGCGCAATCACCGAAACCGCGGGCTGGGGCTAAGCCCCAGCCCAACCCCCGCGCCAAAATGTATTAATTTCAACTTTAAATAAAAGTTTTGACACATGGCTAGTAAGAACTATTGCGCGGCGCGTTGGTGGATTGGACTTTGTAAAAACTTTCGAATGGTGGGGGAGGTCCGGGGGTCGAACCCCTCGACCTCCATATAATTTTACACGACCAAATACCCAAACCCGGGGTGCCACGTGGCAGCCCTTGATTGGGCCACGTGGCACCCTATCATTCGCCCAAAATGCCACGTGTCGCCATATAACTCGCCTACAATCGACCAATAAAAATGTGCCACGTCACCTACCTGCCATGTCATCATGATGGTACGACCCTGCCACATGGCCGTACAGATTGTACGGACAGGTACAATCAGCATTCCAAATTTTTGCCTGTTTGGCTCGACGAACAGATCGCGATATCTTCTCCATACGGACTCCGTTTGTGAAAGTAAATATACCGCCGGAATCAAGAAGATGAGACGAACGCAATGGCACCGTTTTCGTCGCAATCCGAGCACTTTGAAATTTGAGCAAATTTTTGATCCCTGGTCCAGATTCTGATCACACCTTCCCACTGAAAGGATTTTGGACCCACAAAAGCTTATAATTATTGATCTGAAGGAGAAGAGTATTGCACAAAACTTGCACAAATACCAACATCTAAAACTCAAGCTATCATTGGAAAATACATGAGCAAAATAAACTATGCTCTGATACCATCTGATCTGAAAATAGAAGGCTGACTTGTTATGCTATGCAAGCACCCTCTACCTCAATAAAATAAACCTTAACAGGACCTTGCTTCATGTGTTAAAATATGCAAACTGGTTTATGTGTTTAGTTCTTGCTTTTTCTTGTCAATGTGCATGTGAGGAAATGTTCTTTTAAAAGATTAATTATGTGTTATAAACCAATACACAACAATGTAAAGTGCAGCAAATAACACAACAAACTCACAACAATACCAAGATGATAAAGGAGTTCACCCCTCTCTGGGCTACGTCTCCTTGAGCCTCCTTCAATGGACTTGGCTCTTTGGGATTAGTTTGTCAAATGTTCTTTTACAAGATGTTGCTCAACTCCAATGGATTTAAAGACTGTACCATTGGGTTCAGAATACATAAAAACCCCAAGATTGACTATTAGAACTCTGAAAATGGATCTTGTCTCCTCCAGTAATGACCTCTTCTACATGTGGCCTCCAAGCTTCTCTGATATTCAATGTGGAAAAAACACCTGTAAAAGTCCTCCAATGGATCTGAAACCTATCCCAATGTGTTCAGAGCATAATAAACAGTCAAGAATGACTATTCAGTCTCAGAAAATGGATATGTACTCATCTGAGCAATACCTCAAACAATGAGGGCTTCAAGCTTCCTGGAGCTTCCTCAAACTTAAATGGTTAAAAACCTGCATTATAAGTCTCGAAATGCCTATGAAAACTGTGCCAATGGACTCAGAATGTCCAAAAACCCCTAGCTGGGCTTTTTCGGCACCTCATTTGGCCCAAAACTCCAAAAGTTATGCCTTCTGCCATTTTTCCCCTTCAAGCTCTGTTACTGGTTCGCCATTCTGCGCCTGTGTGAAAAAGGAACCTAGCTCCGAGCGTTTTTCTGTCCTAAACCTAGCACCTGCGCGCCTTCCAAAAAAGGCGCCAAAATGTCGAACAGTTAACGGAAACAAAGCCCCCCAAGTCGGAGGTGTTGGGCGCATGGGGCCATGTGGCCACATCCCAGCGCTATAAAAGTGCTAACCGTTTGAAAAACCAAAAATGCGCGCACCTTTCCAAGTGGCCAATGGTCATATAACATAACAATAGAAACCGTGGGCTATACATTAAAATCCCCACGCCATTTTTCAAAGGTTTTGGTCACATATAACCACATATACCACCATAGAACCGGGCCACAAATGCAATATATTCCCGCGCATAATTATTAAACTGTTTGGTCGTATGGTGTATCAATGTGACCGGGCGCAAAAATGAAATATATCCCCGCGCGCATAAAACCTCCGTTTAATGGTCATATCAATTGGCATATACCCGGGTTTAAACCATATAAAAACAAACTCCCGCGCTTTATGGTTATATTTATATGTAAAGGTGCGTGGCCGACTATGCAATGGTCATATGTGGAATACAATGAAACCTCGGGCTGGACTCTCGTTTGAACTGCGCGCATATAACAATACTAATCGATGGTTAATTGAAATACCCCCGCGCCATTTAAAAGTGTGGTTGTATGCGCAATCACCGAAACCGCGGGCTGGGGCTAAGCCCCAGGCCGACCCCCGCGCCAAAATGTATTAATTTCAACTTTAAATAAAAGTTTTAACACATGGCTAGTAAGAACTATTGCGCGGCGCGTTGGTGGATTGGACTTTGTAAAAAATTTCGAATGGTGGGGGAGGTCCGGGGGCCGAACCCCTCGGCCTCCATATAATTTTACACAACCAAATAGCCAAACCTGGGGTGCCACGTGGCAACCCTTGATTGGGCCACGTGGCACCCTATCATTCGCCCAAAATGATGCCACGTGTCGCCATATAACTCGCCTACAATCGACCAATAAAAACATGCCATGTCACCTACCTACCACATCATCATGATGGTACGGCCCTGCCACGTGGCCGTACAGACTGTATGGACAGGTACAGTCAGCATCCCAAATTTTTCCTGTTTGGCTCGGCGAACAGATCGCGATATCTTCTCCATATGGACTCCATTTGCGAAAGTAAATATACCGCCGGAATCAGGAAGACGAGACGGACGCAATGGCACCGTTTTCGTCGCAATCCGAGCACTTTGAAATTTGAGCAAATTTTTGATCCCTGGTCCAGATTCTTATCACCAACACAGGCTAGCTAGGAAATCTCACTGTTGGAATTCCAGGGATTATCAACTATAGAAAATTTCTCAATGACAACAAATATCATCCATAAAACCATAATTATCACATAAGTCACAATTATGGCTTTCCATAATTCAATTACAGTATGCTCACAACATATCGCTTAAGGATAAATCTCTCAATTTGACCCAACTGAATGATAGTCTGCAGGATAATTCAACTCTTGATAGTTCAATCTCTTTGTTAATTTGAACGACACCCAAAACAACATTCAAATCCACTCAAAACTTTCAACCGAATGATAGTTCATTTGCATGACAAAAAGGTATAACTTAAGTTGCATGACATGAAGGGGACATGTATCCTTATGTAGACCCACATACCTCCTTCATGCAATAACCTCCCCCAAGGCTTAATAAAATGGTGATTAATTAATTGATAATCAAGGGACATAATTAAGGTTACCAGGACTTTGGGTTAAGTCACTTACTAAGGTCCTTTCCCCTTAGCCTACTTAATCTCCCTTGCCTTTCCCCTCTTGTGGAGTCATATCCCCCCATTCTTTGTTCTTCTCTTCTGTAGCCAATGATGCATTTTTTTTTTATTATTATTCAATGTACAATATTATGTATCACATTATTTGAATTTTATCCATTCATCATATACATACACAATATTGACTCGACAATCAAAACTAGGGTATTAAATTCCCCTCCCCCTAGATTTGCACTGTTGTTGGTGGAAACCATAATTGTATATAAAATTTTTACATCAAAATGTAAAACAATTGCGGATATGCCTCTTTCATTGCATCCACCAGCTCCCACATAGCGTCTCCAGGGTTGTAGTGGGTCCATTGGACCTTTACATGCCCCATGACTATGTTCCTGAGCACACTAACCTTCTTGTCCACTATACACACTAGTTGTAGTTGGAAGTCTCCTTCTAGTTCCACCTGAATCAAAGCCCAATCAATAACATGGTTAGGATCATGCACATAGTTTTTCAATGATGACACATGAAACACATTATGAACTTTTACAACAATAGGCAATGCAAGCATGTATGCAACAAGTCCTATCCTATCTAAGATCTCAAAAGGACCACAATATTTGGCTTCCAATTTAGTGCAACTCCCCCAATTCAAAAAACATTTCTTTGGTTTTAGTTTTAGAAACACATGCTCCCAACTTTAAATTCCCTTGGTATTCTACCTTTATCCACACAACTCTTTTTCCTATCCCATGCTATCTTTAAATTCTACCCGATCTTGAGCATTTTCTCTTCCATTTTGCTGAGCAATTCTAGCCCAAGTACTACTTTATTTGTTGGATTGTCCCAATTAACTAGATTATTACACTTTCTACCACACAATACCTCAAATGGACTAATCTTTAATGAAGCTCAATATCCATTATTATAGGAAAATTTTACTAAATGTAAGTAATCCCCCCACTTGGATAGCTTATCCATCACATACATTCTTAACATGTCTCCAATCAATTGATTGAATCATTTGTTTGTGGATAATAGGATGTACTAAAGTTCATATTTGTATGAAAACCTTTTAATAATCCTTTCCAAAATTTTGAGGTAAACTTTGGATCTTTGTCTAAAATAATTTCCCTAGATTTCCCATGCAACCTTGCAATATCCTTCGAGTAAAACTATATGTATTAGTTGTCTTTGTCCACCGCTACCACTATTGAGTCATGTTGCTTTGTTGTCTTGGTAAACTTAATGATAAAATCAACGGTTACCACTTCCGATTTCATTTCTGGAATTTGCAATGGTTGTAGAAAACTTGTTGGATGTATATGCTCAACCTTTACTCTTTGACATTCCATACACTTGTCTATATAATTAGTCACATGCTTCTTCATTCCTGGAAAAAAAATCGACTTCTTAATGCGACAATTGTATTTTGATAACCAAGATGTCTAGAATATGGAACATTGTGCATTTATTTTAATACAAGCTTCCTTCATTCATAAGAGTTAGGGACACAAACTATATTTTATGCATAAGAATGCCATTCTCTTCCAACTTATAACCCTCATATTTTTGTTGTACATTCCCTTACTGAAAGCTTTCATTTATTTGAATATAATGCTCATTGGATGTAACAACCTCAAGAATTCCATTCAACAAATTAGATCTAAACATACTAATGGTTGTAGCATGCATTTCATGTAGTATTCGGTGTTGATGAATGCAACTATAGGAGACATCCTCCAGCTTACAAACCTGTGATATGTGGAATATAACAGCTATGTGAAGTCTTACTCTCAGCTTACAAACCTGAGAGAAATCCCCTAAGAAGGGTTCGTGGTTCCAGCCTGGGACAGGGCTAGGAATGTAGAAATGGCCTCCTCCATGACATGAGAGAGAAGAAATCTAGATGATCATTCGGTGGAAAAGCGATCTATTGAGTTAGGATGTGCATGTGGCTGAGCACAAGGTGAACGTGGGAAATCCCAAAAGAACTGGGCACATCATCATGTGAACATAAATGAAGATGATGGGATGGCCTCCTCTGAGCAGCAGAGTTGACGAGAAGACTCTAGATGATTCTCCTGTTGGTGGCAGTGGGAAAGCAAATCTGTAGAGTAGACGTGCCTGTGGACGAGCACATCTGAACATGTGAAGATTTGGTTCATCTGTGTGATGCAGTGAACTAGAGCTATGACATCCCTATGGATGTGCCCCTAGTGGATGAGCACTAGTGGGTGTATCAGATCCTTTGCTATATATATTGTTCAAGAGTCAGATCTACCTGTAACCCTAGTTATTATGTAAAGGGTACAGGTCGGCCCTATTATAATATGATTAATATAAATAAGATAATTAATAATCTGAATATTAATTATAATAATAAAGTATATTTGACTTAGAGAGGTCGGCCATGTTGTGCCAATAGACGCACTTGTTAATGGGTCAAAGTCTAATATAAGTAGGAGATGATTCTCCATTGTAGAATCATACCCTTCTCACATATTTTGGAAATTTCAACAAGTACTTCTCTTTGGCAAAGGTGTGCACCTCTCTTGGGCGCTAGTATTCCAGGGCTGAAGCACCCTCTTGTGTGCTAAGTCATTCTTGGTGGTGAAAGGTATTTCTCTTGAAGAATATAGTAAAGGATTTGGCTGGGTTTTTCTCCCTTGTTTGAGAAGGGTTTCTCGGGATATATCTTGTGTTCTTGTGCACAGTGTTTCTTCTTGTGATCTTGGTTGCTGCAAAATTCTTGTTTATGGTTAAGACATGATGAAATTAAATGAACTACATGCTTAACCTATCTTATGAAAACTCAACATGGTTTTAGAGCACAGGTCTTGAAGATCCCATTGCACAAGCCTTCTCCAAATCTTCTACTCACTCATTTGCAGAAACCGTACAACCCTCCTAGGGTTTCCAGAAAATTCGTATGACCTCCTTTTTCAGAGAAATTTCACCACACAAACTTGGACTCTTGGGCTGAAAAAGACTTATAAGGGTACGACCTCCTTTAGCGTACCTCCAACAAGTCTCGGAACTAAATTCCTAGCATTTTCAAAATTTTGAACCTAAGGGTTTCTAGAGTTTCGTCAAAATTCTGCAGAAATTTTTTGAATCATATTTCTGATAATTTCTTGAAGAAGCTATCATATTTAAAGGCTTATTGTTGGTAGTCATAAGCCCAACAAAACCTAAAAGTGCTAGCCTAGCCTAGCCTAGCCGTTAGGTTTTCTAGCCTAGTTAACAAAGGGTTTGTGAAGATGAGCAATTTCATGATGGGAAGCAAGCTCAACACGAGACTTCAGAGCAATGAAGACATCAACATCTCAACACTCCCAGGTATGGTTCCTATCAATGAAAATACTTGGCTAATTGACAGTGGTGCCTCTAGGCACATGACCGGTATTAGAAATCATTTAGCACACTTCATCGAAAAGGAGACACATTTACACGTTGTCCTTGGAGATGATGTTAGATATAGCGTAAGAGGAGTTGGAACCTCCACCTTCCAACTAGATTCAAATATGCAACTCAAACTAAAAGAGATTCTATATGTACCAAGAATGAAGAGAAACCTTGTCTCTATCTCAACACTTGAAGACAAAGGTTGCAAATTACCTTCTTAGAAGGAAGAGTCCTTGCATGGCACAAAGACTCTCATATCAGCTCTTCCAAAGAAATCGACGTCAGAGATAACAACTTATACAAGTTGACTATCAAATCAGTTCAAGCCTTACTACATGACACTATCAGTCTAAGTGAGTTGTGGCATAGAAGGCTTGCTCACATTCATTATAGAGCTCTTCCAGCTCTAAGGAAAATGGTAATAGGTCTACCAGAGATTTAGATCCAGCAAGAAGGCATTTGCAAAGGTTGTGCCCTTGGAAAAAATGTTAAAGGATCCTTTCCCAGCAGTGACAACAGATCCAAGGACATCTTGGACTTGATCCATTCTGTTGTATGTGGGCCAATGAATGTTGCATCCTTAAATGGGTACTTGTACTATGTACTATTCATAGATTACCACTCTAGGAAAACCTGGATCTACTTCCTAAAGAACAAGGATGGAGTCCTTGCCAAATTCCAAGAATTCAAATCTCAGGTTGAAAACTTGACCGGAAGAAAAATCAAAGTATTGAGATCAGACAATGGAGGAGAATACACCTCAAAAGAATTCATCAATTTTTGTATTGAAGCAGGGATCAAGAGGGAGCTCACAGTTCCATACAACCCTCAACAAAATGGAGTTGATGAAAGGAAGAAAAAAACCATCATTGAAGAAACTAAGGCAATGATACATGATCAGAGTCTACCAATGACTCTATGGGCAAAAGCATGTATGACTGCAGTATATGTTCAAAACCGTAGCCCTCATCAGATCCCGAAGAACATTACTCTAGAAGAAGCATTTACCAAAGTGAAACCTGAGATTAGACACTTCAGAATATTTGGATGTCCAATGTACCTTCATGTACCCAAAGAAAAGAGATCCAAAATAGAACCTTCAGGAAGAAAATGTACTTTTGTAGGATACAGTGAATCCTCAAAAGCATACCAAATCTACATCCCAGGACAAAGACAAATTGAAGTAATAAAAGAAGTTACTTTTGAAGAAGAAGTAGCCTTCCAAAAATACAGAGAAGCTCAGATGGAAATAGATGGTGAAACAATACCTCCTCCTCATTCAATAGTTCAGAGGGAGACATATATTGTTCCAGATGAGCCTACAATACAAATTGATCCAGTTCCTCCAACAGATTCGGTTGCCCCAAGTAATGTACTGAGAGACATCACTAATGGACATAAACGACCTACTTGGGCACGCCAAACATTAGAAGAAGTAGAAAGACATAAATCTCCACAAGGAGCAATTAGAGAAAGCAAGAGACCTAAGAGATTCTCTAGCTACCTTTCAGCTATGACTCACATTATTGATTCAAAACCAACCTGTCATGGAGAAGCCTTAGGTGAACAAGTATGGAAAGATGCCATGACTGAAGAATATCAATCTATACTAAAGAATGATGTATGGGATTTTGTCCCAAGACCAGAAAGGAAGTCCGTAGTAACTTCCAAATGGATTTGCAAAATCAAACATGTTGTTGATGGAAGCATTGAAAAATATAAAGCAAGATTCGTGGCCAGAGGGTTCTCACAAATAGAGGGAATCGACTATGACGAGACTTTCACACCAGTAGCCAGATATACCTCAATTCGATCCATTATTGCACTAGTTGCTTCCATGGGTTGGAAGCTACATTAGATTGATGTAAAGACAACTTTTCTCAATGGCGAAATTGAGGAAGAAGTCTATATTGAACAGCCAAAAGGTTTTGTTATACACAACGAAAAATCTCATGTTTGCAGATTGAAGAAATCCCTATACGGCCTAAAACAAGCCCCACGTGCTTGGTACAATAAAATGGATTGTTTCTTGATGAGTTTGTGTTTTAACAAAAGCTCAGTCGACCCAAACTTATATTATAGAATTAATGGAAACGAATGCTTGATTCTAGTTCTATATGTGGATGATCTTTTCATCACTGGCTTAGAAAGACTCATTGCTGAATGCAAACATGCATTAACTGTCAAATTTGAAATGAAGGATTTGGGCCAAATGCATTACTTCTTGGGACTAGAAGTAGGGCAGAGATCAGATGAGATTTTCCTAAGTCAAGGAAAATATACGTTGGAGATTCTGAAAAGATTCCAAATGAAAGACTGTAAATCCATGCCAACTCCAATGGTAATGGATCTGAAGAAGATGAATGATACTGATTCAGGAGAAGTAGATCCACATCTATATCGACAACTTATTAGATCCTTGATGTATCTGGTTAACACCAGACCATACATTTTCTATGCAGTAAATGTGCTTAGCCAGTTTATGAGCCAACCAAAACAGACACATTGGATAGTTGCAAAACACGTATTAAGATACCTACAAGGAACAATTGGTTATGGGCTAAGATATGCAACAAATGTGGACCTAATTCTGAAAGGGTATGCTGATGCAGACTGGGTAGGAAGTGTAGTGGACAGAAAAATCACCTTAGGTAACTGCTTCACCCGAGGTTCAACCATGGTTTCCTGGTGCAATAGAAAACAAAGCTCTGTGGCTTTGAGTACAACAGAGGCAAAATACATTGCACTAAGCGTGGCGGTTCGTGAAGTTGTATGGCTTCGCAAACTCTTGACAAATTTGTTCGATCATGAGATGGATCCAACCACCATTCATTGTGATAATCAGAGATGTGTGAAGCTCTTAGAGAATCCAATATTTCATGAAAAATCAAAACATATTGAAATCAAGTACCACTATATCAGATATATGGTACAAAGGAAGACAATACATGTTCAATATCTTTCTACCCATGAACAAATTGTTGATATCTTCACTAAACCACTTGAACAAGACAAAGTTCGAGTATTTCCGTGAGAAGCTTGGCCTGATGGAGAATGCCTCCCTAGCTGAGAGGGAGTGTTGATGAATGCAGTTATAGGAGACATCCTCCAGCTTACAAACCTGTGAGATGTGGAATATAGCAGCTATGTGAAGTCTTACTCTCAGTTTACAAACTTGAAAGAAATACCCTAAGAAGGGTTCGTGGTTCTTGCTTGGGTCAGGGCTAGGAATGTAGAAATAGCCTCCTCCATGACGTGAGAGAAAAGAACTCCAGATGATCATCTGGTGGAAAAGTGATATGTTGAGTTAGGACGTGCCTGTGGATGAGCACAAGGTGAACATGGGAAATCCCAAAAGAGATGGGCACATCATCATGTGAACATAAATGAAGATGATGTGATGGCATCCTCTAAGCAACAGAGTTGAAGAGAAGACTCCAGATGATTCTCCTGTTGGTGGCAGTGGGAAAGAAAATCTGTAGAGTGGACGTGCCTATGGACGAGCACAAGTGAATGTGTGAAGATCTGGTTCATTTGTGTAATGCAGTGAACTAGAGCTATGGCATCCCTATGGATGTGCCCCTAGTGGATGAGCACTAGTGGGTGTATAATATCCTTTGCTATATATATTGTTCAAGAGTCAGACCTACCTGTAACCCTAGTTATTATGTAAAGGGTATAGGTCGGCCCTATGATAATATGATTAATATAAAGAAGATAATTAATAATGCGAATATTAATTATAATAATAAATATAATAATAAAGTATATTTGACTTAGAGAGGTCGGGCCTGTTGTGCCAATAGACGCCCTTGTTAATTGGTCAAAGTCTAATATAAGTAGGAGATGATTCTCCATTGTAGAATCATATCCTTCTCACATGTTTTGGAAATTTCAGCAAGTACTTCTCTTTGGAAAAGGTGCACACCTCTCTTGGGCGCTAGTTTTCTAGGGCTTAAGCACCCTCTTGTGTTCTAAGTCATTCTTGGTGGTGAAAGGTTTTTCTCTTGAAGAATATAGCAAAAGATTTGGCTGGGTTTTTCTCCCTTATTTGAGAAGGGTTTCTCATGATATATCTTGTGTTCTTGTGCATGGTGTTTCTTGTTGTGATCTTGGTTGTTGCAACATTCTTGTTTATGGTTAAGACATGATGAAATTAAATGAACTACATACTTAACCTATCTTATGAAAACTCAACATTTGGTTCAGTGCGTCAACAACCTTGTTCTCCTTTCCTCTAGCATGTTTAATATCAAAGTCATATTCATTGAGAAATTCTAGCTATCTTGTTTGCCTCACATTCAAATAAATATTTTAGATCACTATGGTATGTTCTTAACTCAAAAATTCTCCCCATCAAGTAATGTCTCCACATATTTAGCACATGAACTATCACAACGAGTTCTTAGTCACGTGTGACATAGTTCTTTTCATGCTCCTTAATATTCTTAGATTTGTAACAAATCACATACCCATTTTGAGTAAGAGCTCCACCAAGTCCCTTTTTGCAAGCATTTGTACACAGTACCACACGATCTTTATTTGGGTCAACGATCTTAAGAATGGGTGTACTAGTAAGCAATTCCTTTAACAATTGGAAGCTTTCTTCACACTTTGGTCTCCATTCAAATTTAATTCCCTTCTTTTGTAAGGATGTAATGCGACGAGCAGTCTTAGAGAATCCTTCTATGAATATTCTATAGTATCTACCAAGCCCCATGAATGACATTACCTCAACTACATTCTTAGGTGTAGGCCATCCCCTAATGGCTTCAATCTTCTATGGATCTATTTCTATTCCTTCCTCATAGATGATGTGTTCAAAGTAACGAATCTAACTCTAATAAAAGGAATACTTGCTTAACTTCATATATAGTTGATGCTCTCTTAGTACTTGTAGTACTAAACTCAAGTGATCTTCATGCTCCTCCTCTGACTTTGAATAAATAAGAATGTCATCTCGGAATACAATGACAAACTTATCCAAGCAATTTCTAAATATTTCATTCATTAAGCACATGAAGGTGGTTGATGCATTTGTTAGTCCAAATGACACCACTACAAATTCATAGTGTCCATATGTGGTTTTGAAAGTTATCTTATTGATGTCTTCATTCTTTGTCTTTATTTGATGGTATCCCAACCATAGATCTATCGCTGAAAATATATTTTCTTTTCTCAACTGATTAAATAGCTCATCAATTATTGACAAATGATTTTTTTTCTTCTCATAATGACCTTGTTCGACAATATAAAATCAATGAATGGTCGCAAAGTCCCATCTTTCTTCTTTACAAAGAGTACTGGTGCTCCCCAAGGAGAGACACTTGGGAGTATATACCCCTTCTTTAGCAATTCCTCTAATTGCATTTGTAGCTCCTTTAATTCAAGTGTACTCATTCTATACGAAGTCTTAGATACTGAGGAAACTCCAGACATAAAATTAATAGAGAAATCAATATATCTTTTTGGTAGTAAACTTGGTATCTCCCAAAATACCTATGCATACTCCTAAAACAATAGAAAGTCCTTGAGATTTTAGCTTATGCACTTTCTTAGCTGCATATAATTGACACCCTTTCTTGAAGCATCTCTTCAATTGTAAGGATGGAATATCCCTTATAGAAATGGGTATGGGAATGCCTTTCATTGTCCTCTACTTTCCTTCTTCACCAAGACAAGTGAAAGTCTTATTATGGAAATATAGGACAACATGATGCACATCCAAACAATCCATTACAATAAGAAAATCATATGAACCAAGCAGTACTATGTTCACGTCTGTAATAGTGCTAACACCATTCATATCTAATGGTTAGCCTTTGACAATCTCATTAATTTTCCTTTTAGTTCTAGTAGCCAATCAAACCAACCATGATTTCTCATGCTTACTTCATTTTAAATGAAATATTTCAACCAAATCGGGGGCAGTGTAACTATGACTTGCTCCCAAATTAATTAAAATTGCAATATGTTGATTGGTAATCTTACCTTCAACCTTAATCTTGTTTGACTGATGGTCTACTAGTCAATTTTTTAGGGTAGCATATACTCTTGGGATGTTCTTGCCCACATATTCCACTGTAGTTTCCTCCTGTATGTTGTGCACATTCCTCATTTTGCCTTCCTTTTGAGTAAAATATCTGTACAAATGGTCTCCTTCACACCCCCAACATTTTGTTGGCTACCTTGCTCTTTTCCAAGGATTATGGCATCTTAGATCCACTTCAAGCTGGCTTGGCTCATTGATATGTATTAGGATTGTTCTTGAAGAAAAAAGGTTGAAATCCCCTCTTCCTCTGATATTGCTTGTCCTTTTTCTTATCTCTCCAAGACTTTTGAAAATTTGCTTTGCCTTTGCTATGATAATACAAGTATTTGTCCTTCTTGATTGTCTATTCAAGAGAATTAGGTTCATCAAAATGAATTTTATCTCTGTAGAATGCATGAAACCACTTAGGAATCTCTTTATCTTTATCTTTTCATCTTTAATATAGCTAACATACCCCAACAAATCCAAAAATTCTTCTCATATTCTTTCATAGTCATATTTTCCAACTTGAGTTCAAAATATTCCTTCATCTACTTGTCATAGTAATGCTTAGAAAGATAATGCTACTAAAAATAATTCTTGAATTGTTTCCAATAAATCCTCCTCTCATTGATGTGCTTAATTTTCTTCAATCGGTCCCACCAGATAGAAGTGTTGAAATTACTAAAACAACCGAGAGGGGGGGGTGAATCAGTTGTATTTGAGCTTAAACAATAATAAGTCTATTAAAACATTATTAATCTTTCTTCAAGTGATCATCAACAATATATAGTATATGGACAGTAAAAGTAAAGAGCATCAATCACACATAAGGTATACACAGAGACAGATTTTCACGAGGAAACCCGTAAAGGGAGAAAACCTCTTCTTCTTCGAAATGATAGGCAGTCTTTTAAGTTCTGTACATCATCTATAATTGAGAACCAACTCAATGTGAGGTTGCTACCTCTGTTTTACAAGCTGCAACTTGTTTGAGAGCACCAACTCTCTGGTTTCTCTATCACCCACTAGAATGAAGCACCAACTCCCTGGTTTCTCCAGCACCCACTAGAAGGAAGCACCAACTCCCTATATGTTCCAGCACCAACTTCCAGTTACATAGGCTCCAACCTGCATAACAGAGAACACTTGTTCTCCCTTGCACCACCCGACCACCCTGGTTTCTCTGGCTGCAACTAGGTGGAAGCTACAACTTCCTGTGTTCAAGCTATCACTTGAACCTCTGAGGACAACAATCCTCCCAAGAACCTCCCAACCTCCCTGAAATATGAAAGAATGAATACACAGACAACTACACAGATAAATCAATTCTTACCAATCTTTCTTTGTTCTGTAAATC
This sequence comes from Picea engelmannii, assembly GCA_009831015.1. NCBI lineage: Eukaryota > Viridiplantae > Streptophyta > Pinopsida > Pinales > Pinaceae > Picea > Picea engelmannii. Next base: position 317,146 of record ML796164.1, read on the forward strand.
TGGTCTTCTACTCACTGTTATGCAATTCTTCTTTTCCTCTGTCCATTCAGCAGGTCTGCTTTGCATCAACTTGTTTTGTCATTCTATTATGCTTCAACTTGTTCTGTTATTCTGCTCTTCTTCAAGTTTTCTTCCTCATCTGTTTCGCCTCTCTGAGTTTCATCTCACACTGTGCATATTCTCAATTTCACACAACACATTCTATAATTTTCCCTTTCTTACAGTTTCGTTCATTTTTCATCCAGAACAGCCAACCTCACGTTGTCTGTCTCATTTTCTTTTATACATACACACGACGGTTCAACTTCCCATCTCCTAGGGCAAAAGAAAGACAACTGTCCAGGCAACTGAAACGCCAACTAATCGGCAATCATGAGTCCATTTCGCTAACAGATTCATAACCGAGGAGTTAACTATGAGAGAGAACAATAACCCTCCGATCATCACTTGATCTGACGGTTCAGATCATTTCGCGATTTCACATTTCTTGTTGCATTGTTTTCTTGCCTCTCCATGTCGCGATTCGCGAAACTCCGATATGGAGTTGGATCAATGGTCCAGATCTGATATTGATTCAACGACTGCGATTGAATCGCGATTTCGCATATCGTGATTTCGACATTCTTGTTGCTTTGTTCTCTTTTCCTCTCCATGTCGCGATTCACGATACCCCGAAATGGCGTGGGATCAATGGTCCCGATCAACACTTGATCTGACGGTTCAGATCATTTCGCGATTTCGACATTCCTGTGGTGAATGTTCTTGATGCTTCCAACTCTCGATCCGTGAAACTCCGAAAGGGAGTCGGATCAATGGTCCACATAACCCCCAGAGATGGACGGTTGACGGGATTTCGGCGTTTCGCAATTCGACATTTCAGGACTTCTGATGTTGAGAGTTTCTTGACATCTCCATCTCCCGATTTTCGAAACTCCAAAGTGGTGTAAACCTGCTGACGTCACACGTGTTGAATACCTGCCATGTGTCACCCTGATTCGTGACTTACATGTGCTTGAAATGTTGAATCAGTCTGACACTTGTCATTACCTGGTTGTGCCGTGTGTTCCTAGCTGACGTGGTTTGCTGACATGAGTCGGATCGACGGTCCAAATCACATCTTGATCTGACGGCTGCGATTAAATCGCAATATCGCATATCGCGATTTCGGGATTCCTGTGGTTATTATTCTTTGACATCTCCAACTCTCGATCCGTGAAACTCCGAAATGGAGTTGGATCAACAGTGAAGATCACATCTTGATCTGACGGCTGTGGTTAAGACGCGATTTCACATTTTGCAATTTCGAGGGGTTAGGGAACCCCGTTCCTTTGACTCTCCAGTCAGCGAAATGTTGATCTGTGTCCACGTGTCCTGCCTGAAGATGGACGGTCCTCCTTCTTTCGAGATTTTGTGAGCCCTCTACTCCTTGCACTTTAAAGAGCGTGCAGGTTCTCCTCGATCCAACGGTGGTCAGACCCTGCGCTTGGATCCAACGCCCGAGATCTATCCTCCATATCTGCGCGCTCCTCTTGTCTAAATTGAGATCTGACGGTCATCGGGAATTCAGGATGGGATCCAACGATCAGAAATGGACTTCATCATGCCTGATCAACAGTTTAGATTATGCCTGTCTATTACAAACCTCGTATACTCATGCCATCTTCATTTTTGTACTTGCCATCAATGACAAGCATTCGCTTCGATCATTGTTGCGCTGCTGGGATCATTGTTGCACTGCTGGTCTTCCTGAACTTCTCTTTAGTTCCTGTTTTTATGCCTGTCTGTTACAGACCTCCTGTACTCATGCCATCTTCATTGTTGTACTTGTCATCAATGACAAGCATTCACTATGCCTGTCTGTTATAGACCTCCTGTACTCATGCCATCTTCATTGTTGTACTTGCCATCAATGACAAGCATTCACTGTCTGTTGAATATTTGCCAACAAGAAGCTTTCCCCCGTAGATTGTATATAGCAATTATGGCTTCTATATTGGAGTGAGTAGTTATGTAGATAGAATTATTTTCTTATCCCTAGCAACCAAGCTTCAACATCTTGTCCCATATTGTTTTCACCATAAAAAATTGGTGGCTTGATCTTCCTAATCTCTCCTTGGAATTGTTTCGTGGTTTTCTCTTCTTGAATGGACTCTACCTCCTTCCTTGTACCTTGACCTTGATCAATTCTTCATTTTCTTTTGTAAATGATTTAAGCTCTGTAGTATCTGAGTGTTTAATTGAATTTACTCTTCTTGAGATTTTGACATCTTCTCATTATTATCTCTACAACTCTACATCTCCATCTTTAGGCTCCTTATAGTTCCAACCAATTGTAATGACTCCATTCTCTTTCTATGCTTGTTGGACTCTATCTCTTCTATGTTGATATTCACGCCTCTAACTTCTTCATGGATGTTAGGTCTTTGTCCATTTTCCATGTCTCCTCTTGAATATCATGCGTCAATTATGTTCTTTACTTGTCCTTGTTGTAGCTTTGACTCTGTAAGAAGTCTACATACTAATACAACCATTAGATACATCTCAATTCTAGGTCTGTAACATTTTCTTTCAATTGTTGGTAATTATGCACTTCAACAATTTTATCAAATCAAGGCTACTATCCTCTTTCTTCTAAAGTTATAAAGAATTCTAAAGAACTTCTCCAATAAAGTTATCCCCCTTTGAATTTAGCCTTCCAATGACTACATCCATACCTGATTTGGGCTTCTAAGCTCAAATTTATGGCTATATACTGTCCTTTCTCCCCATGGACATTTTGTGAAACACTTATCCTACAAATTACATTTTCGCAACATTTCCATAGAGATAACTCAAAAATTGATACAATTATTCATTTACGCCTCCATAAGATACCCAAATACTATAACAACCTTCCAATCTAGTAATTGCAATACTCAATTCAACATTTGCAAGATTCAAACACTATTTTCCCCAATTATTCTCATGAAGATATTGCATCAAACACTTGCCACACAAACTGTCATTTCTTCATATACACCTGACTTATAGACCATATAGCCCTAGTGTTGTGACTAGTAGCTCTGATACAATTCTATAATGTACCCTTCTGTGCACTTTGAGGATATGGGGTACTACTCGAAACCAAGTTTTTCACACCAAGTTTTTCTCTGTTACCATATCTCATTATTATGTTATTAACTAACTACCATATGTAGGCATAATAGTACAAATTTATGCAACATAGTGAAACCATTAAATTATCCATGAGACCATAATTTATAAATGCATGCTAACATAGGTAGTTAGAACTGAATAAACTAGAAATTTATTCAAACCATGACATAAACCAAAATAACTCAACATTAATTTAGCATAACGAACATGTATATTCATGAACACTTATTTGTTTATAATTTTCCACCAACTAGCACCAGAAGAGGGATGTTCCACCCAACCATAGGCTCCCTGCTGCATTAGTTCTCCATTGCAATAGAGGCCACCCTTGAGTTGAGGCCATGAATCTACAAGGGAACACTCTTCTTATGGATGGATCTAATTTTCTTCTCATGACACAATTCCCAGGTTCACGATCAACAATTACACCTACAACAATACCAATCCACAACCTTCTTCCCCATCAACTTGCACAATCCAAGGAATGGGATCCCCTTCTCTGCTCAATAGTCCCTCAAGCTATCCCACTTCCCTCCAAGGCTCCAACACAAGCTAGCCAAGAAATCTCACTGCTAGGATTCCAGGGATTATCAGTTGTAGAAAATTTCTTAATCACAATGATTACCATCCATACAACCATAATTCTAACATAATTTGTGATTGCGACTTTCCATAATTCGATTGTAGTATGTTTATCATAGATCCCTCGAGGATAAATCTCCCATTTCCCCCCAACCTAATGATAGTTCGTAGGGTAATTTGAACTCCTGATAGTTCAAGCTCAGCTGTTAATTCGAACGACAACCAAAACAACATTTGAACTCCCCTCAAACCCTTCAACCAAATGATAATTCGCTTGCATGAAGAAAGGTATAACTTAAGTTGCATGGCATGAAGGGGCCACATATACTTATGGAGATCCACGTACCTCCTTCATGCACTAACCCCCCAAAGGCTTAATATAACAATGATTAATTAATTAATAATCAAGGGACATAATTAAGGTTGCAAGGACTTTGGGTTAAGTCACTTACTATGGTCCTTTCCCCTTAGCTTGATTAAGCCCCCTTGTCTCTCCCTTTCCATGAAGTCATAGCCCCCCATTCTTTTGTCCTTCTCTTCTACAACTACTGTATTTTTTATTATTATCATTCAATGCACAATATTACATAATACATTGTTAATCTATTATCCATTCATCATATGCATACACAATAGTCAAAACCGGGGTATAACATTGAAACTAGTCAATAAATTCAAGAGACCCTTGATTGAATTCTTGTCATATTCAATTTGAAAGAATATGCATTCATACATTGCAATAAACCCAAGAGATCCGTGATCGAATCCCTCTCATCTCTAATTTCAAAGAGTATGCATCCATACCTCACAAATTGAAATGGACCTTAAAAGAGGCAACCCTAATAGGAGAATTATTGTTAGTTAGAACGTGAATACTACTGGGTGTAGTGGTATCTATCAACTCATACTTATCATTGTAGGTCACCAAAAGAAGCTTAAACTTGGGAACCATGAAGGATTGATGCATACATGGTTGTTGGCCTCCTCTATCACAATATAGAGATGTTTTGGTTCTTTAAATGAATCGTGATCCCCTCCTTGCGTGCCAACAACCCGTTTAGAATTTTTTTTGAATCTTTGTAGTCCATGTATAACATGACCAACACATACATTTTTTTTCCACTTTGATCGAGTTAAAGGCATCCAATAACACTTAATCAACCACTTATCAAAACTAGGACTGTCGAATTTGAGATGGGCATCTATTTAAACAATGTATATGTAAAAATGCATCATAATGATGTTCAACAATCCGACATTGAGCCATAGGTTGCACTCTCTCAAATATTCCTCAACCTCTACCCCCATCCCCACAAGTCTCAATAGATACATAAATCTTCATTTTGTTTCACTTGTCATTGCTTAGATTGTTAAAAACACCTCCACTTGATTGTATAAGCATTTATGTTTACCCAACTTATACCAACTGCCCATAGTCCATGGTACCTAATTTTACATGATTGAAAAGTTGAGAGGTGTCGATGTTTGTGTCATACCGTTTTGACCCTAATAGGGAAATTCTTTATGGGGTGAGGACGAGGCAAATATGTTATCTAGCAATTAGGTGTTAGACGCTCTACTCTGCACACCTAGCCACAAATTGGAAATGTTAATGAAAATTCATGATATTATTCAAGCACTAAGCATATCAATCTCTTTGATAGTTTCAACATAGTCAACAATAAAAACCCCAATATTTTTTACTAGGTTCATTTAATTTGTTTTTTCCATTAGGAACCAATAGAGAAATAAGACAAGATGGATTTAGCTTCTTCAATTAACTTATCGTAACGGTGTCCGTGTAATTCAGGGTCATCCTTCTCCTACATCCATTCAGAATGAAAGAAAACATTGATAGGATGATAACATACCATCACTTACTCGTAGTGAAGAAGCATATACTGGAGGAAAATAAATGTTTCCATCTTTTCTAGCTCATTGCCAGGACACTCTCTGCTTCTTCCTCCAAAGGGGATGAATATTCTTGCCTTGGGAACAAAACTCTAAAGAAAATGGGAAGGAACAACATTGTCAAACATTAGTATGGGAAACCGAGGCTCCTGTTAATGTTTATGCCATTATTATAGTTCTTTGCATTTCATAAGATAAGAGCATAATAAGAACAAGATCACTGAGAAATACACATCCACAAGAGACACAACATTTATCCTGGGAAACCCTCTAGGGGAAGAAAACCCA
>ML796164.1:329053-355259 GCA_009831015.1 Picea engelmannii
TATACAATTACCGACTTGATTAATCCTCAATGGGGATTAATCTAATAATAAAAATAATAATAATGAGATGATTAATCCACAATGGGGATTTAATCCAATAACAAAATAATAAGAATGCTCTTCGCAGTTACATTATTTCAACAACTCCAACTTCTTTCAAGCACAAAGGGTTGGAATGATAAAAAACACACAAATAACAAGGGTTTGGTCAAATTTACATTTCATCTTTCTGGGTCAAAAATCAGTGGATCATAATAAACATGAGGGTCAAGGTGTACATTTCTCAACCATACTTGTGTCTTCCAACCCTTTGGAATCATAAAACCTAGACTAAAAATAATATAGTGTAAGAATTCACAAGTTGACAAACATATGACCCAATATAATACCATGTAAAGCCTTATTTTTTAAAGGGTGGAGAAAGACTAAGTGACATACCATTGCATTCAACATCATTTATAGCCTCTCTGAAAACCATGGGTGAGATGTTCTCTAACTGGAGGCTTTCGTCAATGACCTACATAAAACACCTCTCAAATGATTCCTTCAATGTTAACTGTAAAAAAAAATTGCTTCATTTTAATCATCCCTTTAGTCCAAAGATCCATTCAATAATAATGCAATTTGAAGGAGTCTTACCTTCCATAGGTAATGCATTTATTGAAGCTTTGAGAACCTCACGTGCCTTCATATCTCTATCCTTCTTTTCACAATATTCTCCCGCTCAGCCTGCAAAGAATCTCACTTATTGGCTTTAACTCTATAAACAATTCCAACTGGAGAATAAAATACAAGAGTCTAGCCAATTCACCTTGGTTTTTCCATAGATTTCATGATGCTTTAGTATAAAAATAATGGTCCACATGGTCACATGTGTCGAGGACTCATCCGAACATTTATATACATAACCCATAAGTCAATAATCTCCTCATCTGTTAAGAACCAACTATTTTCATCTTTCACCTTGAATAGTGAATCTAACATGTTTGCATGTTTTATCATCAATTTTCTCTTGCCTTAACTTTCTTTTGTCAATTATTCACTGAAGAATTGTTACTAGTTTTCTTTTTGCATGTTCAACCATCCAAACAACCATTTTCCATTGTATGAGCTAACAATTGATTAATGGGGCTCTTCTATCCAACAAAAAAGACACAACTAAAGCAACAAATCAAAAGGAAGAATAAATTTTCTTTAGGTAAAACAATAACCAAACCAACCTTGAATGCTTTATTGAATGTAATGCTTGGTAGATTGATTTCCATAGCTTTGATACCCAGAGTCAAAACACCGTACTCAAGTTCTAAATCTCCTATAGAATTTGAATCATAGTGGGTAAATATATATCCAATTATATTGAATGTAAATTGCACAAACCCACAAAAGTTGTGATACTTGGTAGGGAGAGAATGACATGATTGTTGTGTATGCAATGAGCAATTATTCTTACCCTTCTAAGTCTATGGGAAGATCAATTTGATCCACCTTGAACCAATTCTCTAACACTAAAACTGCTCATTCTTCTATCCAATTCATGTACTTTGATAAGGCCTCTAGTCCATTAAGTGGGGCTCTTGTGAGCTTGTGGAGGTGCTTATGTTCCTCATAGGAAATACCCACAAAGGATTTAGTTCTCATAAGCTTAATTGTGAACTTTCGCCACCTAGGTATAGAGTGGGCATCATCCATCAAAACTTACCTGCATGCTTCTTGAGTTGTTGCTAAAATTGTTGGCTTTCCAAATATGAATGCCCTGTAAACACCAACTCGGTTGAATTTGAGAAAGAAAAAAAAAAAACACGACTCCGCATATGGGATCCATAACCATTTAAAAGAAAAAAGTGCATATTGTGTCCCTGGTTGTGAACAATCAAAAGAACTGATTTACAATCTATATTTGTTTGATTAGAAAATAACAATTATTAGACACTGAATAGTACAATCAACCTCATATAAACATGTAGGCATATTTATTTTAAATCCCAATTTACACAACATATATGCACAAACAAATGACAAAATACATCGCTATAGTAGGAAAATTTAGTCAAAATACACATGTACACACATATATGTCTATCTGTGTGTATATACTTTTTCAATCTTCCAATCAACTTAACTTCCATACACCATAAATTTTCATCTTTTCCATGAAATTTTACAAACACACAATGGTGTGACCTACCTGGAAACAAAGATTGAAATAAAGTCTTTTGGGTTGCTCGACGTAAAATCTCTAAAAAAGCTGAGCATGTTCCCTAGAAGAGGCCACCCCATGTCTCCTAGTGGGAGGGGGGCCTTTCCCTTCTTCAAAGTGGGTTCATACAACTAGTGATTGGATCTCCTCACAACATAAAAAAGTGTATATATCCCACAAACATTCACAATTGTGGATACCAAACCCAACATCCTTATAAGTGTCCAAGATCCAATCTCTATCCCTGCAGTCCCATATACCTCAATGACACATTTGATAGAGTGTTTCAGAGGAAAATTTAGAATGCATTAGCTTATGAAGATATAAGGTCTCTTTATGTTGTTGAAAGAAAAGGGGTTAGAGGAGTTGTAAGTGGCACAAAACCCGAACCCACAACCTCCTTTCGTGAAGCTCGAGTACTCGAACCCTACTTGTTGCATCTCAGATTCTCATACACCTCTTTTATGGGAATATTTTCATGCATTCATAAACTTGGCAAAACGAGTCTAAAATATCCATACAAACACCACACAAAAAACACAAAAGGCATGTAGTCCTGCTTAACAAATCCACAAATTATTTGTTAATGGCTTCCAGAGTAGCTGCTTTGTCACCCATTTTTGCAAATCGGGTTCACTATATGCCCTGACACCCACAAAACACACACATGCAATCGAGCGAACAATGCATCATGAAGCTCCATTAGATAAGATATGTCAGTCACAAAACACTTGAGCCAAACGGATTCGAACTGAGACATGATAAACTAGGTTGAGCTTAAAAAACCAGTGAGAATATGATGTTTGAGTTGACAGAGCCCTGCATTAATGTTGCCTTTGGTCACCGTCGACATAATGCTCACTTAATATTTATTTTTATTTTTAAATCTCTATCACTAATAGAAATGAGGCCGTAAGCCAATAACAATGCAGAAAAATCTATTTAAAAATAATAATTAAATAAACAAAATTTTGAAATATTCACTAATAAAAATTTGGTTTTCTCATATTTGTAAATGGTTCAAACTATTGAGAAAAATACAAACAACATCATCCTTGCCTTTGGGAGAGATAACAATCTTGATATATACATTAAGTTCCCTATTGGTTTTGGACCCAAATACATATTTAATTTGAAATTAATAATAATAAAAATATAAAAAATAGTGTTGATTTTTTTTAATGTAAAATGAAAACATGTGAAAATTAACTTTTAAATGTAAAACATACATAATAATAATATATTTCTATATATACGTATTCTTATATATAATATTTCAATAATTTATATAATTATATATACTACTACAGTCTAAGTGGGCCTAATGGTTAATAACACGTGTTTCCTCTTAAGAGGTCACAGGTTAAATCCCGAGGGGGTAGGGTATGTATACCTTCGTAGACTTTACCAATCAAATCGCGAAGAGAGGTTAAGAATGGAAATCAATAATTAATTGATAGGTTTATTTTGAACTATATAGCTTACTAACTAAAGGGAAAAACCAAATATACTAAACACTTCTAACTTAGTACCATAAATACTTTACAACAGACTATGATATGATAGAAAAAGGTAATCATACGGTCTTTCTCCTTCACCGGGACATGAATTTAAAGAAGTTGGGTTGTGAAAGTGACTGCAACCGAAATTTGCAATCTCCCCATCGTAAATTGTAATCTTAGAGTATACGGAGGTCGACCAAGAGAGTTGAAATTGCAATTTTAACAACAAAGCTTTTGTATTTCAACGATCTCAGACTTACTAGATTCCGAAGTAGGTCACTGAAAACAGGGGGTATGAATGCCCTTTAGAATGCGCCTGCGTTTCATGCGAAAACAAATGACATAGAAGGCCACTTTCATTACTGGACAGTTGAGACCGCTTCAAAAGAACACATCAAATTAACACTCTGCAAGAGCACGAATCAGGTTGCGAAAATATTCACAAAACCATTAACAAGAAGTTTCAGAAGTTTCGAATAATGTTTCAACTTTCGAAGTTAAAGAGAACAATGTGGGAACAGTGAAAATTTGAAGATGCTGTTAGGTCGTCTACCCTCAATTTTGGGGTAAAAATTTGAAAATATGAACACTAAGAAAGAGTTCTTGAGAATAAAAAATAAGAAACAAGGTGAAAATGCCGGAGAGGGAAAACGCGAAACACATTTTGGTGGGAAGGCAATTGAAGACCAAATCAAATCGTGTGAGCAAATTTTGGGTGCGGAACGGGAAATCTGTAGAAAAGGTGGCTAGGATGCCAGAGTCAAAATCACCCACATCAGCAACAAATGGAAGATAGATACGGATCTAATATAGTTATTGATTTTAACCCGAATTGTTGAAGTATACACATGTATCATATATCTGATTGTCCTGATGGATTTGAAGTATATACAGAGGATAACCCTGTACATCAAAGGCAAGATAGGGGTGTTAGAGCTGTAGACTTGATGGGCCAAAGAGCCCTACATTTTGAAGGGCCTTAGAGATGTGAAGAGGAGCACAGTTCTTGCAGACAATTCTGTTTTCCTAAGATTTTTTTAATGAAAATTTTTCTACTGTTTTGTCTCATGTTTTAATCCCTTGGTGTGCACACCCATTTAAAAGCTATCAAAGCTGTGCTTCCTTGGAATTTTAACATGGTATTATAGCAGTTTTGATGATTTTGCAATTTTCTACTTTTTAACTCATGGGGTCAATCACAAGTGAATTGTTAGGCAATACTTAAGAATTTCATTTTATCATCTTTAGTGCAGATGGGAGGTCAGCTTCCTGTAAGTCTGTATATTGTAGTTTTGTAGACTGCAGGTTCTCGGTCTGCGAGTTGCTATTCCAGAATTGGCTGTTCCATAGAATTATGTTCTGCAAACTGCGACTTCAAAACTGTCAGGTACACCCAAAACTATTCGAGGTATGTTTGCAAAGAATGCGGGAAGCCTTGTTCTAGTGAATCCTTGACCTGAGAATGCAAGCTTATCTCTTCAATAGTTTTAGTGTAGAAGGTATGGCATGCAACAAACTGTTGTCCATTTTGTATTGATGGAGCATATGAACTGTGTGGACCTCAAGATCACAATATTGTTAAATATAGTATAGAAGTATCCAAAATTAAGGTTGTGAAGTTGAGTCAGGTATCTTAGAAGATGGAGGAAACTTGTAGACAAGTTCAATTGTATGCCAAGGATATGGAAATCTAAAAATCGGGACAAGGTCAGACTTTGCAAATAGAGGATTTTATAGGAGATTAGCTCCATAGATGGCTGAATTTTCATAACAGGTCAACGTATATAAATATGTTATGAATGATTTGTAGAGAGTGATGATGGAAATAGAACATATGAAGGAGGACATGGACGAGTAGTCCAAGCAGTGGGAAGAATGGAACCGATTCAACAAAATCAACCAAGTAGGTTAGGTTTGAAGGAACCGATTATAGAAAGAATGGGATTTGCAGGAGTAGATGCTCTATAGAAGAAATCTCTAGAGGGGCAAACATCAGACGACAAAAGAGTATGCAAAGGAAACAAAAGAATGTAGATAAGCAAATGAAATAAGTTTTGAGCAGACAGAACAAATTTTGACGATTCTAGATGTTTACGATTCTAGAAGTTTTGAGTGATTGATTCTATACAATATTTGTATTATCGTAATATAGAGATTTTGCATCTACTGATTGCAACTTATTGGTCTTGGGGATTCCCCTTTTTGAGTCCCATACACCCTTCCAACTGTCGGTAGTCTTTGTTGATGCTTGACACCAAAGGATTATATGTTGAACTCTTCTGTTTATTGTTGATCTAGTTCTTCCTCCAACTTCTTGTGGCATTGATTTCTCGAAGAGTCCACTCATTTGGGTGTAGATTCAGATCTCATTTGAATACTTTCTCAACCTGATAATTGCTTCCCAAAATATTTGAGTGGGTTGATATTCAATTCAATTAATTTTCAAGGTCACGCTAGAATTGGATTGGAAAATCCAAAAATGCTTCATTTTAACATATAGTTTCAAATTTCAATTGTTTATAGACTGTACAGCAGATGCAACTCATTTTTAATTCAAGTACTGCAAACTACAAATATTTATTCCTTAGCTTCACAAGCTTGTTTGAAATTAATATCAAGCACAGGGCCTGAACTAGCAAATTCATGGCATTCCTGTCGAGAATTCTAACTGTAACTGTGAACTTTATTTTTGAATTGGAATTCTAAACATCATTTAGCAGAATTACAGACTAGCATGAGACATCCTAGTGTTTTGTGCCAGTGCAATTCCTATGGACTTTTTATAATTGGACAACGAATCTGATGAACAACTATTTAGATCTATTTTTTGAAAAGTTGGTTCCTCTAAGTAACTCCTTTCCTATTCTGTGTTTCATGCATATGGTTTCTTCATCAATGTGACCCACACAGTGAACTCTATCTCAAGTTCAATGATTTTGTGCACTCCCTTAACTTGGTTTTCTGTTGTCATACTTGGACATTGCTTGGTTGCTTATAACTATAGTCTCTGGGCGAACTGGATCCATTTCTGGTTGTTTTGGAAAGTATGCGGGGAAACTGAAACTTCTTTACAATCTTGTAATGCCTTAATCTCATAACCCTTTACTTTCAAATTAACCAACCCACAAACTAACTTCTTCCCCCTCTGTCATTCAACTTTTTATGTTTCGTTCTGTGGGTAACTGATTTACTTATGAGTCATATCGTTTAAACTTTAGACTATTATCTGTGTCTTCGACTAGTTTGTTATAATGTGCTTTGACTCTTTGACTTCAATTTGAGCTGATTTATCTTTGTGCCCTTCAGTAGAGCTTTGGAATCTATTGACTTGGGTTAAGCATCCTTGAACTTGAATACAAAGCCTTCAAGTTTGAATTGACTCTGGTCCATTACAAATCCCTCAAGGCTGAGTCAAATTTCCTTGCTTTGCGTTTAATTACCTCGAATTCTGACCAAATTGATTGTACCTCCTAGATATAGATCAATCCTCCATTCTCTGAGTGCACTTTGAGAATGATGGCCCCCATCGTTGTTCTTTTCTTCTATGATTCACCAGGTCATGTTGGACTTACTAGGGAATTGATTTGAGTCTCGAGTTGATCATCTGAATGGACCTGGCCCATGGATATCTCATCCAACAATTGGGGGAATTTTCTCTAGATTTGTTTTTCAAACAACCATATGCAATTTTGAAGCACGTCACCTTTATGACCTACTTGGTACAATTTTCAAATACTGCATCAAGTTTGCCTCTCTTTAACCTACAGTATAGTGTCCACCTTCATCTATCATTGATGGGTCAAAGAATTTGTCTCCACATTAAACACACGGGGTATGCCTAAGAATGAAAGTAATTCCAATTTGATGGCATACATCCTCTTTTCTTTATTGTTCAAAATGGTATGTATCTAATTGGCTTCAACTTCAATTTCTTACCACTGTCTTTCTTTTATCAGGTATAGCCAGACTTTATCTCCCACTTCAAGTTTATGATCGGTTTGGTGCTTATTGTGTCACACTTTGTAATTCTATTAACTCATACTCAACATCTCTTGCACTTGACAACGATCTGCAGTATTCTTTCAACAAACTTCTTGACTTGCCACTGAACATTCTCCTCAGATTGAGTCTTTGACAATGTAGTCTTCACTGCAATCTCCGATGGTGCTTGAGGTTGATATCCTATAGGTTTCAAATGGCGAATATTCTGTGGATCCATTCATTTCCCAGCTATAACCGAGTTGAATATGAGGCAAATACTCATCCATTGGCTTTGGATGCTTTTGACCATAGATTCTTAACATCTTACAAGTAAAATGCAATACAATTCTTTAACTTAGATCCATAAGTGACCATTAAGTGTCCAAAAATCACTGAGAAAGCAATTGTCCTTGTCTGAAATAATAAAAGTAGGTAGTTCAAAATGTATCCATATATTTTTCAATTTTTTTTTTTGTCATTTGTTGCTATGTAATTGTCTTCTTGCATGGTACTAATGTGGTTGTCTTGTTATACGTAATGGGACAAACTAATATTAAACAAAACCACTCTGGTTAGATTTTCTTCTTAGGATTTCTTTGTTTGTTTCTCCATGGTGCCAATGGAGGGGGAGCCAAACTCCCCTTCTGCCTCTCTCTCCCATCACTTCTCTCAGGGAGCCTCGACCTTGAAGTTTCTGGTAGATGAAAAAGCAGCAAAGAAAACAAAGACCGCAAGAAATGGTCCAGTCTCAAGATTTGTCAAGAGAAAGGGAGGCACACCTCGGAATAATTTCAAAACAGAAATTCGTCTATCCAAAGCTTTGCTTTTTGCTGAAAATGCCTTAATTGGCAAGTTTAATGGAACACGGCCAAGCCCGAAAATAGTAAATGTTCCACCAAGTTTCTGGATGTGGGAGAGGGGAAACACATATGAGGGACATGTGGAAGCACCCCTAAAGTTTTAGGGAATGTCACAGGGGACATTGGGGTATCTGACATAAAGGATACTGCCTGAAATACTGAGAAATATAAATTAAAATATATGAAAACTGAAACATAAATCATCAAAATCTTATAATAACACTAATAACATTCATCATTACATGTAACATAATAAATCATAAATGATACATGTAATGATATAACATAACATAATAATCATAATCATGATTCAAAAATTATCTATCAATATTATATTCTAATTATATTTAGAAAATTTAAAAGATATAGATCTAAGTCTTAAGTTCACTGATCTAAGAACAGGTCAAATCATGAATGAGCATCTAGCTACTGCATGAAGCAATAAAGACCAACCATGGGAATGTCACTATCTAAATCAGAATCATATCATTCTCCAGAATACTCAATGGCACACCAACCAACCCAAGTTGTGCCTCATTGGGTCCCTCCTCATCCACGCATCAGTTTTACATTCATTTTATGTTTATTTTGCATTTGCACCACTTTTTTCCTTACAACAACGAACTTTGGTCAAAAAGGAGTGTGGGAGCATCAAATTTTTTGAGGGGAATGTTCCCCACTGCATCTCCGCCAAAAGGGGACGTGGGGAAATGTCCCCTTTGGAATACCCACGTCCCAGGAGTGTGGGGAGCATGGGGAATGCATCTCCTCCCTCAGGAATGCGCCCCCATGTAACATAGGAAAATAGTGGAGGTTTGGATCTAGATGCACCGGGCTCCTGTTATTCCAGGCAAGGTCAGACATTTTTATTGTCGTAAGGGAGTCTACTCTTTCCTATTGGAATCAAAAGCTTATAAGGATAGAATTTTTAGAGGTGGTCCATGGTTCCTTGGAGCTAATGGGTTTCATCTTAACCATTGGTCTCTAGATTTCAATCCAAAGGATGAAATACCGAATGCTGTCCTAGTATGGGTGGGTCTTCCTTGCCTTCCTCTCATCTTGTTGGACAAATCCAACATCAAGGAGATTGGATACTTATTGGGGAAATAAATGGACAAATCTGAAGACAAAGGAGGAATCTATGCTTGTGCAAGGATCTGTGTTGAAGTTGACTTGGAAAAAGGCTTGCCAGAAACAATAGAGATACAACTAAGAGATTGGGTTCATGTGCAAAAATTGCATTACAAGCAGATTCTCTTCACGTGCAACATTACAGTGATTTTTCTAAACATTGTTCCAAAAAGAGCCCACCCAAACCTCTATCACAAAAGCCTCAGGGAGAATATGGCAAGGGATTCAAAATAGCGACAAATCTGAAAAGGAAAAGGCACCAAGATCAAACAGAGAAAAAAACAGAGGAAACACAACCTTCTCGTAATAGATATCAAGCTCTTGAAAACAACACAAATAGTCAAGACCCACAGCTTCCCAAAGAGTCAAATATTCCAACTAAGAACGGTGATCCTGGAAACTAGGACCAGGAGGAAGGTGGAATCCCCAATTTTTTTTCGCAACGTCTTCAAGTACCAAAGGCCCTCTAAAAGAGACTGAAACCCTGAAGCAACATGTCCAAACCATAGAGGGTCCTACTCACGTTCTACACAATTGGGATGTTCCTTTAGACATGACCATTCCTTTGGATTTAGAGTAGGAGTGACCTCTTTTCCCAAAAGATGATGATTCCAAGTCCAAGAAGCCAAGCCGAAAACACAAGAAAGAAGAAAGGGAGCTAGAGGCAGCAAAACAAAGCCCTGATAAAGCAAAAAATTATAAACCAGGTCTTTGATGCAGGTAAGAAATAAAATTTCCCTAGATTATGATAGTTTTGCCATGGAAGTGTAGAGGGATTAGAAGCTGAAAGAACAAATAGCCTAAGACTTGCTAATAAAGGAGAGCCTTGATGCAGTTCTCCTTCAAGAAACTAAGCTGAGTCAAATCAATTTAAAAAAAAAATATTTTATTTGGAGAAATGCTGAAACGATATTAAAAGAAGCGTTAGGAATCTTGGGGGGCTTTAAATTTTATAGGACCCTTTTAAGATAATTTTGAATGGATTAAATAATAAGGTAAGATAAGATAATATACTTTTATTTATGTCCAACAAATGAACACAAAAGTAAGGTCAATGGAACTAAAAGAGTACATCCAATGTAGGTACAAAGTGGGAATGTGAAAGCATCTCCTAGATCAATAGTAATAGCGGGAAAAGATAAAGAACCGTGTCTAACTCAAAGCTAAATGCCAAAAGTGTCTATTTAAGAGAAGATAAAAAATAAGGTGCAAATGCAAGAAAGATGTTAGAAACTAAGGAGTCTTTGTGCTGAACATAAGAGAGGATGTCAAGGCCTGTTGGAGCTAGTGTTGGTTGTTGAGGATGAGTGAGGGGATCATGTTATAGACTGCTCATTAGAGTCAATCGATAATCGTGAAAGGGCCTATGCACTGGTGGATGATATCATCCTTTGGGGAGTGGCCGAGATTGAGAGGCCTTGTCTGCATGATCTTGGGGGGAACACAAGAGTGAGGAAGCCTAACTCTGCTAGCATCCAAGGCCGTGGGGAAGAATCTCCAAATGGAAGCTTGGGTGCTCGAACAAAATTGAGTAGTGTGTTGGATGGGGGAGTTTGACTTTGGGGCCACCTAGAGCTTATTTGTCTTTTGATTTGGTGGTGCATGTCTCATATCTTGGAGCAGTAGCTCCTTGTGGGTCTTGAGGAGGTTGGTTAATCTCTTGGGGGTGGTTAAGGGGGGGGTGGCCGAGAGGAAACTCGAGGTTGCATTGGTTTGGAATTTGAAATATCATGGATCTTTGCCTATTGCTTATTGCTCTGATTAGATGTGRCAACTCTGAAGTAAGATGTGATCCCCCTAAAAGTCTTCTTTTGGTGCAGGACATGTATAAACTAAGATTTGTGTTCAAAGACTTCCCTTATGAAGAGAGCAAGGCATCTCTAGTTGGGGTAGCAAAAATAAGTGAAAARAGAGTTCCTTGAATCTCTAAATAGATAATTGTATTTCCCTCTATTCTCATAGTAGATGGGGTATTGGAAGATAAGGTATTCATCCAGATCTGGCTTTTGAAAGTGGCATAAGTGGCAAACCTTGTTTCATTGTGGGATGTAATAATTTGTCTTGATTCAGAGTCTGTGGGAGCTCACTTGAAACTAGCCAAGGGGGATCCTAAGGGCATACATCCAATTTTTGCATGTGAACAAAGGTTGGACAATGAGGCCATCTCTCAACTCCAAAAAATGCTTAGAATAGAAGGCCATCTTGAGAGCAAGACCCTCTGGAGGCATGATCTAGGTGACCTAGATATATTGTCTATAACTATCTTCTCTGATTGCCTAATTTAGATTCTGCTTAGATAGTAGGAGGTGACCTGGTGCTAAGGAGTCCTTGAAAGGAGGAAGAGGGTCTAGAGAGATCGTCACACACTGAAGAAATCGAGAGACCTCTGAGAACTAGCATAGGGTGCGCTTTGGGGGGCTAATTGAAGCAATGGCCTTTGAAGAACAATGTGCTAAATAGGAATATCGATCTCTTCTAAAGGCAGAGTCCCCCAAAATTTGGGCCTCATGAAGGAATGAGACCAATGGAAAGATGGCCTAGAGGTGAAGAGGTTGGGCTTTGAACTCCACCTGAACAATGGGTTGTGGAACTATTCACTTGCATTGGATGGTGTGCTTGAGGAGGAGGGTCCGAACTCTCTCTATCTTTCCCCATTATCCTGAAGCAAATGCAATCCCCAGATCTCAAAACCATAGAGGATCATGAGCTTGATGATCGTGTCCAAGAGGTGCATCTTGGACGAGACATCTTGGAAATGGTTATGGAAGTACTACCTTTGAGAAGGGAAAGGGAGATGTATCCCTTGTTGAGTCGAGGTTGAAGCACATGTTGCAAGTTGAAATGAGGCCATGTGTATTTAACCCCCAAGTATGCGTGACCTCTAGTGAACTTGATCTCTTTCCCTTAGAAGTAGAAGTGGTAATTAGATAGATCATAGAACACACATAGATGCATTGAAGATCATAACCTTGGATTTACCTAGGTTAATCATCAATTGTCGAAGGTCACAGAAGATGGCTAAGCCATTGATATGTCTTTGTAGGCCCTCATGTGAGGAGGATAGTAGGGTCAAATCATCAACAAAAATGAAGCAGAGATATCAACACGTGGTGTAGAAGACAATCGTCACCATCTTGTATATTCTCTTGGAGAAGACTCCAACTAATTAATGTAAATGCCAAAGAGGGTTAGTGAGATGGGGCACCCCTACCTAACCCCAATCATTCTCTGGATGGAATTTGAAAGGCCATGTGTTGTATGGAGTCGACCAAGAACCAACTTAGAGAGTCTCATAGTGGCAACTAAGAGTGTCATTGAAATACCAATTTCGCAGAGCCAATGAAACAAGGCCTCTCTTAGGGTTGTGTCTAATGCTTTCCAAAAGTCCACAAAGCAACAAAATACTTTCTAAGAGCGATGATGAGCCTCCTCAATAATGGCCTTGAGTGTGAAAATATGGTTAGTGGATTGGTACTTTGAGTGAAAACCTGCTTGTCCTTTGGCTTTGAGGTGTCTCTTGTCAAGCATGTTTGAAAACCACAAATGAAGAACTGTTACATAGTGCTTGGAGAAAGTGTGTCTAATCATGATGGTTCTATAATTATTTGGATATAAGCTAGCCCATGATTTGAAGATTGAGTGGATGATATGTTGGGACCAAGCTAGGGGGTAACTAGAACATACAACATGATTAAACAAATCAACATTGTGAGAGTTGAGGGAATGGATACCATGTTTGAGGAACTTAGCTTGGAATCCTTTCTCATCAACTACCTTGCCAGTTCTCATGACCCTGATAACTTGCTTGATGTCGCCAAAGGAGAAAAGATGACAAGAGGGGTTGGACAGGCAATGTGAATAGGGGGTTGTGCAAAAACATCATAAAGGGAGACTATATGAGCGAACATGGACTGGGATCTAAATCCAGGGGGGAGCAATATCTCTAGGGAAAAGGGTGTGCCAAAATATTTTGGGGGAGTGGTCGAGGGCCCCACAAAGCTCCCAAGTCATTGAATGAATATTCAAGGTAGGTTAGTTAAATCTTTGCTTCCTTTTGAAATTACAAACATATAAGCTCCCAACAACTATATGGAGAAGAAGCAATGTTGAGCTTCTTTGACACAAGATCTTGTGGAGAGCCCTCCTAATTGAATCATAGTAGGGGACTTCAATCTAGTTCTTAGCAACAGGGAAAAGAAAGGCAAAGTATATATTAGGGATCCCTATTGAGAACTTGTGGAGTACATAATGCAAAATTAGATCTTTTTGGATATTAATCCTAATGCATGGAAATTCACCTGGACAAACAAAAGGGTTGGTCCTTGTTTTATTGTTGAGAGACTAGATAGGTTTCTAGTACAAGACTCCTTTATGGAAGGGATCTTGTAATTTCTTAAACCATCATTCCTTCTACTCCCTTGGACCATAGGCCTATCACTTGATGTTTCTCTCCCCCTTTGAATTATGGACCTATCCCCTTTTACTTCAACCTTGTTTGGCTAAAGGAGGGACTCATGGGATCAACCTCTGAATATTTATGGCTCCTTCTCTTACAAATGGGAGCAAAATATAAGGCGTCCAAAAACAACACTCATATTCTTGGCAAATAATCTTAGATTTGACTTGGCATTAAAGGGATGAGCAATGAAAGCCCAACTAACTGCTACTCAAGAAAAAATAGAAGAGTCAAGTTACTTAAACATGCTAGCTCAAGAAGAAAGGGAAGGTAATCTCTAACTGCAGTAGCTTGTTTGCAAGAAGAAGAATACTGAAGACTTAAATCGAAAAGTGTGTGGCTAGAATCAAGCAACAAAAAGACAAAGTTCTTCCATAAAATGGAAAACAACAGAAGGGAGAAAAATATAGCAAACCAAAATCACCCATCCCAACGGTAACTTTATTTTTGAATTTGGTAAACTATTAGACCATGGCCACTCTTTCTTCAAAGATCTTTTATTGAAACTTCCAATATCAAGATAAGATGACCAATATGAGCTGCTTGCTTTTATTCCAAGGGTTCTTAGTGGGAAGCATAACTAATCATTATTCAAAGAAGTGATTGAGGAGGAAGTAAGGAAAATAATTTTCTCATTTCATCTTAAGAAGGCCTTAGGTCCAAGTGGTTTCTCAACAAAACTTTATCAATCTTTCTTGGAAACAATTAAAACTGTCTTTGTTAAGGTTGTTGAAGAATGTAGTATAGAAGGAAGGATAGGGGGTGGAATCAACTCCATCTTTTTAGCCCTCATATTAAAGGACTCCAACCCATCCTTCTTTTCCAAATTTTGGCCGATTTCTCTATGCAATATCTTTTACAAGATCTGCTATGAAATTATAGCCTGCAGATTTAAGAAATTTATTTTGAAGCTAATCTCAAGAAAGTAAGTAGGCTTCTTCTTGGGGAGATTCATTAGTGAGAACATCACCTTGGTTCAAGAAGCAGTTCACACCAACAAAGTAGCCAAAAGTAAAGATATGGTGATCGAGTTCTATATGGCCAATGCCTTCAATAAGGTCAATCACCCCTTCCTTTTTAAAATTATGAGGAAATTTGCGTTTAATGATAAAATTATCAATTGGGTAAAGGCTTGTATCTCCTCTCCTTTGATTGCACCTCTTGTTAATGGAAGATCAACTAAATTTTTCAAAGCCACACGAGGACTTAGACAAGGCTGTCCATTGTCTCCATTCCTATACATCATCATGGTATAATATTAAGTAGAGCCATTGAAAATGAAAAAAGGAAAGGAACCCTTCTAGGGGTCAAGATTGTCCATGGAACTAAGCCAATGTCCTAATCTCTGTGTCAATGACACCTTTTTTCTTGGGGGATCCTCCACCATCATAGCCAAAGCCAAACTATTTAAAAGGAGTCTTGATCTATACTTCGATTCCTTTGGAGGGGAACTAAAATACAATTTTTTTTTGATCTTTGGTCTAAATTTCAATGAGCCTAGGATTTCTTTAAAATTTTCCACCTTCAATTTTCCCTTCAAATCAAATTGGGCATCTTTAAAGTATTTAGGGGCCCCATTTGCTTCAATAGGCTAGGATAAAATACTAGACCATGGTGTTAGAAAAGATGAGAAGGAAAATCGAGACATGGGGGGATCCAATGGTAACCCTCAAGCTTGACTTATTTTGATTGAAACCACCTTATATGTCCTTCTGTTATATTTGTTTTTATCCTTGGCTGCTCCAATAATTTTTCTTATTGAAATGAGCAACCTTTTAAAAAAGCTTTCTTTGGAAAGGAGGAAAGCAACATAATAGGAGACAATTCTCCTTAGCTGCCTCGGAAAAAGTCAATTGACCAAAGGCGATGGGAGGGTGTTACGCCCCCCCCCCCATGCCTAGGGGTAACTAGAGGAGATCATGTCTCATGGCCCACAATGAAGATATGATCTCTTCTAGTTACCCCTAGGCATGGGGGGGGGGGGGCGTAACACCTCAACATGTTGATCCCGTTGATGATGATGATCAACATGTCCACCCATGGCAGCCCAACAACCCCCCTCATATTGTGTCTACTACTTTGGATCAGCCAAGCTCATCACATCCAGTCAACACAGTCTTTGGGAGATGGTAAGCCGATGTCACCATGAGGTACATTATCCCTTCTTTCATATAGAATGTTGTGCTTAATATACTAGGCATGTGAATGAGGATCATTGGTTGAAGTTGGATAATGGATCATAAGCTCAAGAAGTTATGTTTGTTTTCTTATTTCACCTTGGTGACCAACATTTGTACCCTAGTCTCGTGTTGTCACCCCTAAGGAAAAGGGGTACTACTGGGGGGCCCTCACAAGGGTAACGTTTTGTTTCCCTGCCATACTTAACACTTTCCATCCTGGAGCCTGTTGTAGTGTACTAAACTTCGGTAATGGGTCATGGTTCATTCTCTCATGAGAAGAGGGCCTTGAATAATGATAAAGAAAGAAAGAGGTAATAGCAAGGACTCTCAATTTTCAAAAGCCAGTCCATAATTGAGCTCTACCCTTTCCGTGTTCGCTTCAGTCCCAAAGTAGTGCTGCTATAGCTTGAAACCTTATAAAGAGGACTTGCAAATATGATAAAAGGACAAATAAAAAGGCAGATTAAGGGGTTGGAAAAATGTAGCACTTAGAAAGTGATAACTCAAGAACAAGCACACCCTCCACAAAGGAGCTCATAGAAATGGAGTAAATAACACCATAAGCCATGAAATAAGCCCAACATGTACCACTATCACACTTACTCTTGAAGGGTTCTTTTCTTTCTTGCTTCCCCCGGGACATATCCCTCTACTTGGGTCTTTTCTTTCCTGTTTTTATTGGCACACCTAATAGGGTATGATGATGGTACTCCCATATTCAAACTTGCCAACTTACATAAAGTCTTGAGCTAATGTGAAATTTGAAGTGGATACTTGATGTGAACTATTTATGTGGCTTCTATCTTAAGTGATAGCTTACTTTGTAGATCTAAGGGTTTTTATACCTTGTGAACATTGGCTTTACTAGATTTCATGCTTTGTTTTGATTTGGATGCACATGACACGGTTCTTTGAAGGATGTCCCATGCTTTCACCCAGGATGTTGTGCCTTTATTGCAGGATATGGCACATGTGATGCAGAGTGTTGAGTCATTGGATGGATTGACACACTCAGTTACAGGCTCTCACACCTTCTAGACCTTGGACGACGGACAGATGGGCTTGTATTTGCTAGATATGGTCATGGTGGCATAGAGATGGGCAAGAAGCCCACCTCCTGGGCACTACACAGTGGATATTATCACACATCATATGGAGGACATTGCACTGGTAGATGGTTGGATTACATGCAGAGATGATATACACCCTCCACCTTGGACACCATCCTTCACACCTTGGATGCTGGGTCTTTTTGATGACGATGCCATACTAGGGTTTGATGGAGATGTTGGGGTTTGCTCCCACTTGGACACCACATGATGTGACAAGGAACTTGATGATGGTCTTCACCTTGTTTGCACTCCTTGATGATGACATGTGGCCTTTGGAGGCCTTCTCCACACCCATGAGGGCTTGACGTCACCACATGTGTGACCATATCATGTATTATTTTCATGTTTTAGCATTATCGAGGCTATTTTGAGGGATTGGCCCCATTTCTAGCATGGATTGTTGACATTTTACTCAAATTATGTGGACAAATGTGCTTGGTGTTATCCCCCATTCCTAGGGATAACTAAGGAGATGATGTCTCGAGGCCCTCAGGTCGCAGACATGGAGTACTGAGAGGTAAATGAGCAGGTAGGGCCCCCTGTCATACCACACATCACCATCTGATCGATGGCAACAACATCCACCACACCCAACTTGGCCCACAAAGGACAACGGG
This sequence comes from Picea engelmannii, assembly GCA_009831015.1. Lineage (NCBI taxonomy): Eukaryota > Viridiplantae > Streptophyta > Pinopsida > Pinales > Pinaceae > Picea > Picea engelmannii. The sequence continues at coordinate 347,090 of ML796164.1, forward strand.
TCTTGCTTCATGAGGTAACAAGTCCGGTGTTGTGGTAAGTGTCGTTTTAATATTTGAAGCATTTGAACATGTTGCAAAGGATCCTTTCTTGATTTTGAAAACGTTTGCTTGGAAATTATGCCTTTTGCCTCATTTCACCTTGGTGGTTGACATATCGTCCTAGCAAGTGGTGCACCCTCGGGGATAGGGTTGCTACTAGGGGGGTCTCCTTGAAGAGTCATTGTACCACTCCCGTCCATACTTATCATTTTCCACACTCATTTCCCTTCGTCTCCTCATCTTTTGGGTTTTTAGGCATTATTAACCCAAGAAGGGCTTGTACCTCATTTCATGGGAAGAAAGGGTTGAAGGCCCAGAGGCTTGTAGCTAGCAAAAGATAAAAACCAATAAATTTTCCTCCAAATGCTCGCCCTAAGGTCCTGAGAGCAATGAAATGCTTCTCCACAAAATTCAAGGGCCGGTAAAATAAAATACATAACTAACAAATGTCTCGCTTGTTGAGGGAATACATTGCGGTGTCTTTTACTTTCCTTTCACATGGCACTCAATGTGTTCTAGCCTCAAGTGGCATTGCGGTACTCTTTACTTTCCCTTGCATATAGTACTCAATGTTCGGACTTTAATTAATTAATGGCAAATTAAAGGGCTTGGAAAAAGGTTGCATTGAAAACGAGGATGCAACACACCCTCTACAAAGGCACCCATAAATGAGACAATATGAGCCCTTGTATGTCAAGAAACCCCATGCTCAAAAGTTACACCCCCATCTACCTCATACTCTTTTGCATGACTTAGAGAGGGTCTTCTTGGGAAACACTCCTTGACTTGGGGAATGATCCACCCTAGGATACCATGACAACCCTCCCATATTTAAATTTGGCAAGTTGTATAAGGTCTTTGAACATTTGTTTATTTTGAAAAGGGAGGGATTTGATGCACATGTTTGGGTGGTTCTTTTATTAGATATGGCTTACTTGGCATGATATGTGTGACTTGTAGACCCTTGGAGGGCGAATCTGTTTGTCTTTGCAGGGCTTTGACAGGTGGAAGTCTTGTTCATGGAGGCACAAGGTCACTTGGACCTTCATTGGGGCATGAAACCCATAGGTTGGATGATGCACCCCCTCTCCTCGGATACATGGGAAGAGGAATGTTGTCTTCAGAGGCACTTGGACACCATGAGACGAGCATGTTCCAGCCTTTTGCACCCGAACGTTGGCCTTGGAAGGCCCAAAACGTCACCTTCTATGCCCTAGACATCACATGAGGGCTAAGATTTTGATGGGGTTTCTCATGGATGATGGTGATGTGGCATGGTTTGAGAGAGAGAGAGAGAGAGAGAGAGAGAGAGAGAGAGAGTCTCTTGGCATGCATCAGAGCACTTGGTGGCATGGATTGGCCTTTGAAGGCCCAACGTTCTTCACCAAATACTCGAACGTCTCTCTAGGAGGCCTAATGTCACCCTTTAAGGCATGACATCACCCCTAAAAGGGGAATTTGTTTTATGAATTTGTAATTTTAAGTTGTAAAAGGAAAAAAGGGACGTCGACCTCTCTAATTTGATTTTGACTTTTAAAAAAGTGGACAAATTGGTTTTTAGTGATCTCCTATGAGTAGAGGTCACTTTCATTTCATTTTGAACACAACTCACTTGAGAATTACATACTTGTTGGCTGAAATTTTCGCCCTACTTGGGCAAGGCGCACTATCTCTCTCTTATGCTTTGTGGATGCTATTACTTGTCTATTGGAGGAATAAGTTAGGCACTATCTCTTGGATGCTTTGTTCTTGCTATTGTGGTGGAATATTCTTGGTAAAGAAGGGTTTATCTTGCTATTTCTTGGACTAGGTAAGGAATTCATGCTTTGTATTGTTTCTTCTTGGTTTCAGGGTTAATTTTATAAACTCCTGGAGGAGTATAAGGGCATACACCCTCCACCAAGATATATCATTTTGTCATTGAACAAGCTATTTTTTGCAAAAGTTGCTAGGAGGAGTAAAAGGGCTTACACCCTCCTAGATTTACCTTGCTAGTTTTATTTGCTCTAGGGAGTAAAAGGGATTACACCCCTAGAGAAGTAACAAAACTAGTTGTTACACAAGAGACTCCATTAACCCAATTGATAAGGCACTAATCTAACTTGCATTGGAGATATAAAATCGTTGCATTGGTATACATGAATTTTTGAGATATTGCAATTCTTCAAGTTGGAATCAATTCTTCATGCTTTAGGCTTCTTTGTGCCCTAAGGACGTCTAGTTTAGCCAAGTAATTCTCTTTGATGTTACAAATTAATGCTACAGCCATTAGGGCTGCTGCAAAATCACTTTTTCATCATCTATTGCTCTCTAATCTACCATTGAAATTTACTTGTGAACCTAGATTATTGTTCTACTAGTTATTGGCTATCATTTGGACGGTTTACTTGTTGATTTTTGTGGCTAGCTTGCTGCTGTAGAATTTGCTTGCTACAACCACTTGGCTGTCATAATAACTTGCTGATAACACTTAATAAACAGCCCTCAATACCACCAAAGTCTTGCCCTAACCATTGGAAGTTTGACTAGTCATTGCTAGCTTTATTTCTGATATCTTGTACTAGATTTTGGATGGTCAAATTTGCAGCTGTTGTTATCTTTTGTTCCTGATATATATATTTCCATACTGCTGCAATTTGGAACAACAAGGCTTTTTTATTGATTCCCTTTGTTTTAAGGCTTGCATATCTATCATTTGTCTTGTTTTGGGCAGGGCTAACACTGTTTTGTAGGTACACAATACTTGGCAATCATTTACCATCTACAAGACTCATTTTTAAGCCTTACACCTCCAATCTTGACCTATAGGGGTGTTCATTGATCACTCTCCCACTTTCCATCTCAATCCCCCTAGGGTCACCCAGATTCCCCCCTTGTGGTGATTTATCATCACTAAAGTGAGGGTAGTGTCTATCTAAGGTGACGGTGAGTAGGTACTCCCGTAGTTGCCACACTTCCGTGGATTGAGTTGGGCTTTGCCCAAGCTATAGATTGTGCGATAACATTTTGGAGCCATTGTCGGGGAGGATTTTGAATCCTCTTTCAAGCCCTAACGACACTTTGGCAAGCTTTGATCACAAATCCTTTACCCATAGCTTGCTTGGTGACTCTAGTTGAAGGAAGTTCCCTTTCCATTCTTGATGAGCCTTTCATAAAACTCATCTGACGACTCCACCATCCCAGAACCCATTAACCATTCCCCTGGGAAGATTCAAACCTTCTGAGGTTTACCGAAGAAGGCCTCTCCATAACTCCCCTGTTGTCAAAAACCTTGTTCCAAGGTTGCCTTCCCCTCAACACAATGGCTCACACTTGGTCTAGTAGCCTTTTCAAACCATTGAACTTAGCCACCTTTGCTGGATATCCCAATTCTATGCCCAAAGAAATTCATAAATGGTTGCCAAAATTCACTGGAAATGATGTGATGACACCAGATGAACACCTATATGCAATAGGTGTGGCCTTATTGAATGAAGGTGTGGAACGTGAAGACATTGCAATGAGGCTATTGGCCATGTCTCTTACTGAAGATGCCTAGAGGTGGTTCAGAGGGCTACCTGATAATCATTTGGCATCCAATGATGATTTCGCTAAATTGCTCAAAATAAGATGGTCAACGAAGAAAGACAACGTAATGCTATTAGCACAATTCAATCAAATCAATAAAAGGAAAAATGAAACAGTTAAGGAATTCGATACTAGATTTGATAAACTGTATGATCAGATCCCGACCGATCTACATCTACCAGTAGCAATTGTTCATGACTTGTACATGAATTCTTTTGAAGGACAATTTGGCTTTATCCTCAAGGATAAAGTGCCAGAAACTTTGGCAAGGGCCAAAGAATATAGTGCACACATCGAGGAAAATCTCATCAACTCAAAGATTGAGCCCTTTCAATTTTCGCGTGCCAAGGTAGAAACAAATAACAAGACTACAACAAACACTGCACCAGGCCCAATCACTCTCCCGACTCAGAAGTTTGATCAGATGAACACTCAGTTTGTCCAAAGTCAGAATCAGATCATGAACCGGTTGACAACCTTGGAAAGAAATTAGTTTGCTCTGAGACCTCAAGTTTTCAGACAAACAAACACAGGTTGGAAGACAAGGCCTCAATAGGAGGCAAAGGCTCCCAACACTTTGAATCTAGTTGGAATAGTCTATACAAAATAATTTCCATGGTGCTTGCCCTGTAATGAAGCACATTCAGAAGATGACTATCCAAGACGGACAAAGGAGGAGGGTTCAGGTTCTGTAAACTAGATGACCTTCATTGATACAATGTTTTCTCTCCAAGACGATGAGTGTGTAGATATTACACAAGAACAACTTGAGGAGGTCAGGAAAAGGGGTGCCGGGAAGGGGTGACTCAGAGTGCTTAGCCAACTGGATGAGAACATGAAGAACAAGTTGAGGAAGAAGGAAATTTTAACATATGCAAGGAGAAACAAAGCTTCAATTCCTCCACCAATAGCTCCAATTCCTCCATCGCAGGCAAAAGAGGCTCCACCTCAACCAACAAAAGAAGTGCTTCCTCCTCTTCCACCGCCAATGCATGACTTGCTCCCAAACCCTATGCCAACAAATGAAGAACTTCGACTGATTATAGATGTGCCGGTCATGATTGGGAGATGAATATGTCAGTACTTGTAGTCAAAATGTGCAAGATCCTATCTGTAAGAAGAGAAGTCTTGAAGTCATTAAAGGTACAAGATGAGGTAGAAGAGCCTCCGGTGATTTTGAACACCATGTATCATGGACAACAAAGGGAAGAAAACCCTCCTTTCTATCTTTCTTTGGGTGTGAATGGTCTCTGCTTGAATAACTGTATGTTGGATTCCAGAGCTTCAACAAATGTGATGTCCTTAAAGGTCATGAAACAACTTGGTTTGAAGACTACCTGCCCATATGGAAATGTTTGTGGCATTGATTCCAGAAAGGTGAAGGTACATGGTTTCATAGAAGATGTAGAGGTGTATTTAATAATTTATAGGATTTCCCTCATATCAGCCTCATTATGAACATAGTAGTGATTGATGTTTCAGATGCTTGGGGCATGCTCTTGTCAAGGAGTTGGGCAACCACCCTTGGAGGTTTCCTCAGCATGGATCTCACTCATGCACATATTCCCATGGGGGATGGTACCTTTGAGATTCTATATAGTCGACAAGTGGTCAAGCAACATGTAATGGATCTAAACCACCTCGATTATCATAGTGATTGTGAGTTCGATGTGCCTCGACAGGTCATTGAATATGATCCCTGGGACTTTCCTTTTGCATAAGAAGATTGCATAGATACACTACTTCTGAGGACAAATGAATACAAAGAAAAGCTTGCAGAGTTCCAAGGAAAAGAACCGTGATCCATCAAGATACTCAAGAAAGAAGAAGATAAGAAAGATAAAGAGCGAGAAAAAGCTATTAAAGATGCGGTCAAGGCAAAACCACCTTCACAACCTTACATTGAAAACATACCTTATATTAAATTTAAGCGAAGGAATCCTTGTGCTCACATGGGATAAGAAGAAGGGCAAGCCGAAGTATGATAAAGGGAATGAAGTTTTATGGCTTGGTCCTTACATCATTAAGAAGACGTCCGAGAAGGGAACATATTACTTGTCCACCATGGATGGGAAAAGGATGCCATTACCAGTTGATGGGTCTCTTCTTCGACCCTACATCAAAGGAACTTGACTTCTTTAGGGCCATGTGCCCCAGGTAAGTAGGTAGGTCATTTGTTTTTCCTTGCATTTGCATTTGCATTTGCTTGCTCATGGTAGTTTAGTTGCATTTACTTATTTGCATGTCATATCTCATTTTCATTTTTCTCTACTTGCATTATTGCATACTTGTTATGATCATTTTCTTTAATCATATTACATGTTAGTTTGAAATTTTTGAAAAAATGCAAAATTTTCTTTTAAAGATTAGTTGAAATTTTGAATTTTTGATCATATGGACAAAGCGTGAGTGAGCCACCCTCAATATCCAACATTGTGTTTGTTTTAGTGTGTGTAGGCACAAGTCTTACGAGGAGATGCTGAGGTTCTCATGCACTCTACGACGAGTACATGTCCTCGAGTAGGAGCCAGATGTTAACCCCCATTCCTAGGGATAACTAAGGAGATGATGTCTTGAGGCCCTCAGGCTGCATACATGGAGTACCGAGAGGCAGATGAGTAGGCATGGGCCCCTATCATACCACACATCACCATCTAATCGATGGCAACAACATCCACCACACCCAGCTTGATCCATAGAGGACAACAAGTCTTGCTTCATGAGGTAACAAGTCCGATGTCGTGGTAAGTGTCATTTTAATATTTGAAGCATTTGAACATGTTGCAAATGATCTTGTCTTGATTTTGATTGCTTGGAAATTATGCCTTTTTCTTCATTTCACCTTGGTGGTTGACATGTCGTCCTAGCAAGTGGGTCACCCTCGGGGATAGGGTTGCTACTAAGGGGTCTCCTTGAAGAGTCATTGTACCACTCTCGTCCATACTTATCATTTTCCACCCTCATTTCTCTTCGTCTCCTCATCTTTTGGGTTTTTGGGCATTATTGACCCAAGAAGGGCTTGTACCTCATTTCATGGGAAGAAGGGGTTGAAGGCCCAGAGGCTTGTAGCTGGAAAAAGATAAAATCCAATAAATTATCCTTCAGATGCTCGCCCTAAGATCCTGAGAGCAATGAAATGCTTCTCCACAAAATTCAAGGGCCGATAAAATAAAGTACATAACTAACAAATGTCCTGCTTGTTGAGGGAATGCATTGCGATGTCTTTTACTTTCCTTGCACATGACACTCAATGTGTTCTAGCCTCAAGTGGCATTGCAATACTCTTTACTTTCCCTTGCATATAGTACTCAATGTTCGGACTTTAATTAATTAATGGAAAATTAAAGGGCTTGGAAAAATGTTGCATTGAAAACAAGGATGCAACACACCCTCTACAAAGACACCCATAAATGAGACAATATGAGCCCTTGTATGTCAAGAAACCCCATGCCCAAAAGTTACACCCCCATCTACCTCATACTCTTTTGCATGACTTAGAGATGGGAAACACTCGACTTGGGGAATGATCCACCCAATAGGACACCATGACAACCCTCCCATATTTAAATTTGGCAGGTTGTATAAGGTCTTTGAACATTTGTTTATTTTGAAAAGGGGGGATTTGATGCACATATTTGGGTGGTTCTTTTATTAGATATGGCTTACTTGGCATGAGATGTGTGACTTATGGACCCTTGGAGGGTGAATTTGTTTGTCTTTGCAGGGCTTTGACAGGTGGAAGTCTTTTTCATGGAGGCGCAAGGTCACTTGGACCTTCATTGGGGCATGAAGCCCACAAGTTGGATGATGCGCCCCTTCTCCTTGGACACACGGGAAGAGGAACTTTGCCTTTGGAGGCACTTGGACACCATGAGATGAGCATGTTCCAGCCTTTTACACCCCAACGTTGGCCTTGGAAGGCCTAAAACATCACCTTATATGCCTTAGACGTCACATGAGGGATAGGGTTTTGATGGGGTTTCTCATTAATGATGGTGATGTGGCATGGAGAGAGAGAGTTGGTATGCATTAGAGCACTTGGTGGCATGGCTTATGGCCTTTGGAGGTCCAACGTTCTTCACCAAAGGCTCCAACGTCTGTTTAGGAGGCCTAACGTCACCCTTTAGGGCACGGTGTCACCCCTAAAAGGGCAATTTATTTTATGAATTTGTAATTTTAAGTTGTAAAAGGCAAAAAGGGAGGTCGACCTCTCTAATTTGATGTTGACTTTTAAAAAAGTGGACATATTGGTTTTTAGTGATCTCCTATAAGTAGAGGTCACTTTCATTTCATTTTGAACATAACTCACTTGAGAATTACATACTTGTTGGCTGAAATTTTCGCCCTACTTGGGCAAGGCTCACTATCTCTCTCTTATGCTTTGTGGATGCTATTACTTGTCTATTGGAGGAATAAGCTAGGCGCTATCTTTTGGATGCTTTGTTCTTGCTATTGTGGTGGAATATTCTTGGTAAAGAAGGGTTTATCTTGCTATTTCTTGGACTAGGTAAGGAATTCATGGTTTTTTATTGTTTCTTCTTGTTTTCAAGGTTAATTTTGTGAA
>ML796164.1:359621-372685 GCA_009831015.1 Picea engelmannii
GGGGGGGGGGGGGCGTAACACCTCAACATGTTGATCCCGTTGATGATGATGATCAACATGTCCACCCATGGCAGCCCAACAACCCCCCTCATATTGTGTCTACTACTTTGGATCAGCCAAGCTCATCACATCCAGTCAACACAGTCTTTGGGAGATGGTAAGCCGATGTCACCATGAGGTACATTATCCCTTCTTTCATATAGAATGTTGTGCTTAATATACTAGGCATGTGAATGAGGATCATTGGTTGAAGTTGGATAATGGATCATAAGCTCAAGAAGTTATGTTTGTTTTCTTATTTCACCTTGGTGACCAACATTTGTACCCTAGTCTCGTGTTGTCACCCCTAAGGAAAAGGGGTACTACTGGGGGGCCCTCACAAGGGTAACGTTTTGTTTCCCTGCCATACTTAACACTTTCCATCCTGGAGCCTGTTGTAGTGTACTAAACTTCGGTAATGGGTCATGGTTCATTCTCTCATGAGAAGAGGGCCTTGAATAATGATAAAGAAAGAAAGAGGTAATAGCAAGGACTCTCAATTTTCAAAAGCCAGTCCATAATTGAGCTCTACCCTTTCCGTGTTCGCTTCAGTCCCAAAGTAGTGCTGCTATAGCTTGAAACCTTATAAAGAGGACTTGCAAATATGATAAAAGGACAAATAAAAAGGCAGATTAAGGGGTTGGAAAAATGTAGCACTTAGAAAGTGATAACTCAAGAACAAGCACACCCTCCACAAAGGAGCTCATAGAAATGGAGTAAATAACACCATAAGCCATGAAATAAGCCCAACATGTACCACTATCACACTTACTCTTGAAGGGTTCTTTTCTTTCTTGCTTCCCCCGGGACATATCCCTCTACTTGGGTCTTTTCTTTCCTGTTTTTATTGGCACACCTAATAGGGTATGATGATGGTACTCCCATATTCAAACTTGCCAACTTACATAAAGTCTTGAGCTAATGTGAAATTTGAAGTGGATACTTGATGTGAACTATTTATGTGGCTTCTATCTTAAGTGATAGCTTACTTTGTAGATCTAAGGGTTTTTATACCTTGTGAACATTGGCTTTACTAGATTTCATGCTTTGTTTTGATTTGGATGCACATGACACGGTTCTTTGAAGGATGTCCCATGCTTTCACCCAGGATGTTGTGCCTTTATTGCAGGATATGGCACATGTGATGCAGAGTGTTGAGTCATTGGATGGATTGACACACTCAGTTACAGGCTCTCACACCTTCTAGACCTTGGACGACGGACAGATGGGCTTGTATTTGCTAGATATGGTCATGGTGGCATAGAGATGGGCAAGAAGCCCACCTCCTGGGCACTACACAGTGGATATTATCACACATCATATGGAGGACATTGCACTGGTAGATGGTTGGATTACATGCAGAGATGATATACACCCTCCACCTTGGACACCATCCTTCACACCTTGGATGCTGGGTCTTTTTGATGACGATGCCATACTAGGGTTTGATGGAGATGTTGGGGTTTGCTCCCACTTGGACACCACATGATGTGACAAGGAACTTGATGATGGTCTTCACCTTGTTTGCACTCCTTGATGATGACATGTGGCCTTTGGAGGCCTTCTCCACACCCATGAGGGCTTGACGTCACCACATGTGTGACCATATCATGTATTATTTTCATGTTTTAGCATTATCGAGGCTATTTTGAGGGATTGGCCCCATTTCTAGCATGGATTGTTGACATTTTACTCAAATTATGTGGACAAATGTGCTTGGTGTTATCCCCCATTCCTAGGGATAACTAAGGAGATGATGTCTCGAGGCCCTCAGGTCGCAGACATGGAGTACTGAGAGGTAAATGAGCAGGTAGGGCCCCCTGTCATACCACACATCACCATCTGATCGATGGCAACAACATCCACCACACCCAACTTGGCCCACAAAGGACAACGGGTCTTGCTTCATGAGGTAACAAGTCCGGTGTTGTGGTAAGTGTCGTTTTAATATTTGAAGCATTTGAACATGTTGCAAAGGATCCTTTCTTGATTTTGAAAACGTTTGCTTGGAAATTATGCCTTTTGCCTCATTTCACCTTGGTGGTTGACATATCGTCCTAGCAAGTGGTGCACCCTCGGGGATAGGGTTGCTACTAGGGGGGTCTCCTTGAAGAGTCATTGTACCACTCCCGTCCATACTTATCATTTTCCACACTCATTTCCCTTCGTCTCCTCATCTTTTGGGTTTTTAGGCATTATTAACCCAAGAAGGGCTTGTACCTCATTTCATGGGAAGAAAGGGTTGAAGGCCCAGAGGCTTGTAGCTAGCAAAAGATAAAAACCAATAAATTTTCCTCCAAATGCTCGCCCTAAGGTCCTGAGAGCAATGAAATGCTTCTCCACAAAATTCAAGGGCCGGTAAAATAAAATACATAACTAACAAATGTCTCGCTTGTTGAGGGAATACATTGCGGTGTCTTTTACTTTCCTTTCACATGGCACTCAATGTGTTCTAGCCTCAAGTGGCATTGCGGTACTCTTTACTTTCCCTTGCATATAGTACTCAATGTTCGGACTTTAATTAATTAATGGCAAATTAAAGGGCTTGGAAAAAGGTTGCATTGAAAACGAGGATGCAACACACCCTCTACAAAGGCACCCATAAATGAGACAATATGAGCCCTTGTATGTCAAGAAACCCCATGCTCAAAAGTTACACCCCCATCTACCTCATACTCTTTTGCATGACTTAGAGAGGGTCTTCTTGGGAAACACTCCTTGACTTGGGGAATGATCCACCCTAGGATACCATGACAACCCTCCCATATTTAAATTTGGCAAGTTGTATAAGGTCTTTGAACATTTGTTTATTTTGAAAAGGGAGGGATTTGATGCACATGTTTGGGTGGTTCTTTTATTAGATATGGCTTACTTGGCATGATATGTGTGACTTGTAGACCCTTGGAGGGCGAATCTGTTTGTCTTTGCAGGGCTTTGACAGGTGGAAGTCTTGTTCATGGAGGCACAAGGTCACTTGGACCTTCATTGGGGCATGAAACCCATAGGTTGGATGATGCACCCCCTCTCCTCGGATACATGGGAAGAGGAATGTTGTCTTCAGAGGCACTTGGACACCATGAGACGAGCATGTTCCAGCCTTTTGCACCCGAACGTTGGCCTTGGAAGGCCCAAAACGTCACCTTCTATGCCCTAGACATCACATGAGGGCTAAGATTTTGATGGGGTTTCTCATGGATGATGGTGATGTGGCATGGTTTGAGAGAGAGAGAGAGAGAGAGAGAGAGAGAGAGAGAGAGTCTCTTGGCATGCATCAGAGCACTTGGTGGCATGGATTGGCCTTTGAAGGCCCAACGTTCTTCACCAAATACTCGAACGTCTCTCTAGGAGGCCTAATGTCACCCTTTAAGGCATGACATCACCCCTAAAAGGGGAATTTGTTTTATGAATTTGTAATTTTAAGTTGTAAAAGGAAAAAAGGGACGTCGACCTCTCTAATTTGATTTTGACTTTTAAAAAAGTGGACAAATTGGTTTTTAGTGATCTCCTATGAGTAGAGGTCACTTTCATTTCATTTTGAACACAACTCACTTGAGAATTACATACTTGTTGGCTGAAATTTTCGCCCTACTTGGGCAAGGCGCACTATCTCTCTCTTATGCTTTGTGGATGCTATTACTTGTCTATTGGAGGAATAAGTTAGGCACTATCTCTTGGATGCTTTGTTCTTGCTATTGTGGTGGAATATTCTTGGTAAAGAAGGGTTTATCTTGCTATTTCTTGGACTAGGTAAGGAATTCATGCTTTGTATTGTTTCTTCTTGGTTTCAGGGTTAATTTTATAAACTCCTGGAGGAGTATAAGGGCATACACCCTCCACCAAGATATATCATTTTGTCATTGAACAAGCTATTTTTTGCAAAAGTTGCTAGGAGGAGTAAAAGGGCTTACACCCTCCTAGATTTACCTTGCTAGTTTTATTTGCTCTAGGGAGTAAAAGGGATTACACCCCTAGAGAAGTAACAAAACTAGTTGTTACACAAGAGACTCCATTAACCCAATTGATAAGGCACTAATCTAACTTGCATTGGAGATATAAAATCGTTGCATTGGTATACATGAATTTTTGAGATATTGCAATTCTTCAAGTTGGAATCAATTCTTCATGCTTTAGGCTTCTTTGTGCCCTAAGGACGTCTAGTTTAGCCAAGTAATTCTCTTTGATGTTACAAATTAATGCTACAGCCATTAGGGCTGCTGCAAAATCACTTTTTCATCATCTATTGCTCTCTAATCTACCATTGAAATTTACTTGTGAACCTAGATTATTGTTCTACTAGTTATTGGCTATCATTTGGACGGTTTACTTGTTGATTTTTGTGGCTAGCTTGCTGCTGTAGAATTTGCTTGCTACAACCACTTGGCTGTCATAATAACTTGCTGATAACACTTAATAAACAGCCCTCAATACCACCAAAGTCTTGCCCTAACCATTGGAAGTTTGACTAGTCATTGCTAGCTTTATTTCTGATATCTTGTACTAGATTTTGGATGGTCAAATTTGCAGCTGTTGTTATCTTTTGTTCCTGATATATATATTTCCATACTGCTGCAATTTGGAACAACAAGGCTTTTTTATTGATTCCCTTTGTTTTAAGGCTTGCATATCTATCATTTGTCTTGTTTTGGGCAGGGCTAACACTGTTTTGTAGGTACACAATACTTGGCAATCATTTACCATCTACAAGACTCATTTTTAAGCCTTACACCTCCAATCTTGACCTATAGGGGTGTTCATTGATCACTCTCCCACTTTCCATCTCAATCCCCCTAGGGTCACCCAGATTCCCCCCTTGTGGTGATTTATCATCACTAAAGTGAGGGTAGTGTCTATCTAAGGTGACGGTGAGTAGGTACTCCCGTAGTTGCCACACTTCCGTGGATTGAGTTGGGCTTTGCCCAAGCTATAGATTGTGCGATAACATTTTGGAGCCATTGTCGGGGAGGATTTTGAATCCTCTTTCAAGCCCTAACGACACTTTGGCAAGCTTTGATCACAAATCCTTTACCCATAGCTTGCTTGGTGACTCTAGTTGAAGGAAGTTCCCTTTCCATTCTTGATGAGCCTTTCATAAAACTCATCTGACGACTCCACCATCCCAGAACCCATTAACCATTCCCCTGGGAAGATTCAAACCTTCTGAGGTTTACCGAAGAAGGCCTCTCCATAACTCCCCTGTTGTCAAAAACCTTGTTCCAAGGTTGCCTTCCCCTCAACACAATGGCTCACACTTGGTCTAGTAGCCTTTTCAAACCATTGAACTTAGCCACCTTTGCTGGATATCCCAATTCTATGCCCAAAGAAATTCATAAATGGTTGCCAAAATTCACTGGAAATGATGTGATGACACCAGATGAACACCTATATGCAATAGGTGTGGCCTTATTGAATGAAGGTGTGGAACGTGAAGACATTGCAATGAGGCTATTGGCCATGTCTCTTACTGAAGATGCCTAGAGGTGGTTCAGAGGGCTACCTGATAATCATTTGGCATCCAATGATGATTTCGCTAAATTGCTCAAAATAAGATGGTCAACGAAGAAAGACAACGTAATGCTATTAGCACAATTCAATCAAATCAATAAAAGGAAAAATGAAACAGTTAAGGAATTCGATACTAGATTTGATAAACTGTATGATCAGATCCCGACCGATCTACATCTACCAGTAGCAATTGTTCATGACTTGTACATGAATTCTTTTGAAGGACAATTTGGCTTTATCCTCAAGGATAAAGTGCCAGAAACTTTGGCAAGGGCCAAAGAATATAGTGCACACATCGAGGAAAATCTCATCAACTCAAAGATTGAGCCCTTTCAATTTTCGCGTGCCAAGGTAGAAACAAATAACAAGACTACAACAAACACTGCACCAGGCCCAATCACTCTCCCGACTCAGAAGTTTGATCAGATGAACACTCAGTTTGTCCAAAGTCAGAATCAGATCATGAACCGGTTGACAACCTTGGAAAGAAATTAGTTTGCTCTGAGACCTCAAGTTTTCAGACAAACAAACACAGGTTGGAAGACAAGGCCTCAATAGGAGGCAAAGGCTCCCAACACTTTGAATCTAGTTGGAATAGTCTATACAAAATAATTTCCATGGTGCTTGCCCTGTAATGAAGCACATTCAGAAGATGACTATCCAAGACGGACAAAGGAGGAGGGTTCAGGTTCTGTAAACTAGATGACCTTCATTGATACAATGTTTTCTCTCCAAGACGATGAGTGTGTAGATATTACACAAGAACAACTTGAGGAGGTCAGGAAAAGGGGTGCCGGGAAGGGGTGACTCAGAGTGCTTAGCCAACTGGATGAGAACATGAAGAACAAGTTGAGGAAGAAGGAAATTTTAACATATGCAAGGAGAAACAAAGCTTCAATTCCTCCACCAATAGCTCCAATTCCTCCATCGCAGGCAAAAGAGGCTCCACCTCAACCAACAAAAGAAGTGCTTCCTCCTCTTCCACCGCCAATGCATGACTTGCTCCCAAACCCTATGCCAACAAATGAAGAACTTCGACTGATTATAGATGTGCCGGTCATGATTGGGAGATGAATATGTCAGTACTTGTAGTCAAAATGTGCAAGATCCTATCTGTAAGAAGAGAAGTCTTGAAGTCATTAAAGGTACAAGATGAGGTAGAAGAGCCTCCGGTGATTTTGAACACCATGTATCATGGACAACAAAGGGAAGAAAACCCTCCTTTCTATCTTTCTTTGGGTGTGAATGGTCTCTGCTTGAATAACTGTATGTTGGATTCCAGAGCTTCAACAAATGTGATGTCCTTAAAGGTCATGAAACAACTTGGTTTGAAGACTACCTGCCCATATGGAAATGTTTGTGGCATTGATTCCAGAAAGGTGAAGGTACATGGTTTCATAGAAGATGTAGAGGTGTATTTAATAATTTATAGGATTTCCCTCATATCAGCCTCATTATGAACATAGTAGTGATTGATGTTTCAGATGCTTGGGGCATGCTCTTGTCAAGGAGTTGGGCAACCACCCTTGGAGGTTTCCTCAGCATGGATCTCACTCATGCACATATTCCCATGGGGGATGGTACCTTTGAGATTCTATATAGTCGACAAGTGGTCAAGCAACATGTAATGGATCTAAACCACCTCGATTATCATAGTGATTGTGAGTTCGATGTGCCTCGACAGGTCATTGAATATGATCCCTGGGACTTTCCTTTTGCATAAGAAGATTGCATAGATACACTACTTCTGAGGACAAATGAATACAAAGAAAAGCTTGCAGAGTTCCAAGGAAAAGAACCGTGATCCATCAAGATACTCAAGAAAGAAGAAGATAAGAAAGATAAAGAGCGAGAAAAAGCTATTAAAGATGCGGTCAAGGCAAAACCACCTTCACAACCTTACATTGAAAACATACCTTATATTAAATTTAAGCGAAGGAATCCTTGTGCTCACATGGGATAAGAAGAAGGGCAAGCCGAAGTATGATAAAGGGAATGAAGTTTTATGGCTTGGTCCTTACATCATTAAGAAGACGTCCGAGAAGGGAACATATTACTTGTCCACCATGGATGGGAAAAGGATGCCATTACCAGTTGATGGGTCTCTTCTTCGACCCTACATCAAAGGAACTTGACTTCTTTAGGGCCATGTGCCCCAGGTAAGTAGGTAGGTCATTTGTTTTTCCTTGCATTTGCATTTGCATTTGCTTGCTCATGGTAGTTTAGTTGCATTTACTTATTTGCATGTCATATCTCATTTTCATTTTTCTCTACTTGCATTATTGCATACTTGTTATGATCATTTTCTTTAATCATATTACATGTTAGTTTGAAATTTTTGAAAAAATGCAAAATTTTCTTTTAAAGATTAGTTGAAATTTTGAATTTTTGATCATATGGACAAAGCGTGAGTGAGCCACCCTCAATATCCAACATTGTGTTTGTTTTAGTGTGTGTAGGCACAAGTCTTACGAGGAGATGCTGAGGTTCTCATGCACTCTACGACGAGTACATGTCCTCGAGTAGGAGCCAGATGTTAACCCCCATTCCTAGGGATAACTAAGGAGATGATGTCTTGAGGCCCTCAGGCTGCATACATGGAGTACCGAGAGGCAGATGAGTAGGCATGGGCCCCTATCATACCACACATCACCATCTAATCGATGGCAACAACATCCACCACACCCAGCTTGATCCATAGAGGACAACAAGTCTTGCTTCATGAGGTAACAAGTCCGATGTCGTGGTAAGTGTCATTTTAATATTTGAAGCATTTGAACATGTTGCAAATGATCTTGTCTTGATTTTGATTGCTTGGAAATTATGCCTTTTTCTTCATTTCACCTTGGTGGTTGACATGTCGTCCTAGCAAGTGGGTCACCCTCGGGGATAGGGTTGCTACTAAGGGGTCTCCTTGAAGAGTCATTGTACCACTCTCGTCCATACTTATCATTTTCCACCCTCATTTCTCTTCGTCTCCTCATCTTTTGGGTTTTTGGGCATTATTGACCCAAGAAGGGCTTGTACCTCATTTCATGGGAAGAAGGGGTTGAAGGCCCAGAGGCTTGTAGCTGGAAAAAGATAAAATCCAATAAATTATCCTTCAGATGCTCGCCCTAAGATCCTGAGAGCAATGAAATGCTTCTCCACAAAATTCAAGGGCCGATAAAATAAAGTACATAACTAACAAATGTCCTGCTTGTTGAGGGAATGCATTGCGATGTCTTTTACTTTCCTTGCACATGACACTCAATGTGTTCTAGCCTCAAGTGGCATTGCAATACTCTTTACTTTCCCTTGCATATAGTACTCAATGTTCGGACTTTAATTAATTAATGGAAAATTAAAGGGCTTGGAAAAATGTTGCATTGAAAACAAGGATGCAACACACCCTCTACAAAGACACCCATAAATGAGACAATATGAGCCCTTGTATGTCAAGAAACCCCATGCCCAAAAGTTACACCCCCATCTACCTCATACTCTTTTGCATGACTTAGAGATGGGAAACACTCGACTTGGGGAATGATCCACCCAATAGGACACCATGACAACCCTCCCATATTTAAATTTGGCAGGTTGTATAAGGTCTTTGAACATTTGTTTATTTTGAAAAGGGGGGATTTGATGCACATATTTGGGTGGTTCTTTTATTAGATATGGCTTACTTGGCATGAGATGTGTGACTTATGGACCCTTGGAGGGTGAATTTGTTTGTCTTTGCAGGGCTTTGACAGGTGGAAGTCTTTTTCATGGAGGCGCAAGGTCACTTGGACCTTCATTGGGGCATGAAGCCCACAAGTTGGATGATGCGCCCCTTCTCCTTGGACACACGGGAAGAGGAACTTTGCCTTTGGAGGCACTTGGACACCATGAGATGAGCATGTTCCAGCCTTTTACACCCCAACGTTGGCCTTGGAAGGCCTAAAACATCACCTTATATGCCTTAGACGTCACATGAGGGATAGGGTTTTGATGGGGTTTCTCATTAATGATGGTGATGTGGCATGGAGAGAGAGAGTTGGTATGCATTAGAGCACTTGGTGGCATGGCTTATGGCCTTTGGAGGTCCAACGTTCTTCACCAAAGGCTCCAACGTCTGTTTAGGAGGCCTAACGTCACCCTTTAGGGCACGGTGTCACCCCTAAAAGGGCAATTTATTTTATGAATTTGTAATTTTAAGTTGTAAAAGGCAAAAAGGGAGGTCGACCTCTCTAATTTGATGTTGACTTTTAAAAAAGTGGACATATTGGTTTTTAGTGATCTCCTATAAGTAGAGGTCACTTTCATTTCATTTTGAACATAACTCACTTGAGAATTACATACTTGTTGGCTGAAATTTTCGCCCTACTTGGGCAAGGCTCACTATCTCTCTCTTATGCTTTGTGGATGCTATTACTTGTCTATTGGAGGAATAAGCTAGGCGCTATCTTTTGGATGCTTTGTTCTTGCTATTGTGGTGGAATATTCTTGGTAAAGAAGGGTTTATCTTGCTATTTCTTGGACTAGGTAAGGAATTCATGGTTTTTTATTGTTTCTTCTTGTTTTCAAGGTTAATTTTGTGAAATCCTAGAAGAGTACAAGGTCATACACCCTCCACCAAGATCTATCATTTTGTCATTGAATAAGCTATTTTTTGCAAAGGTTGCTAGGAGGAGTAAAAGGGCTTACACCCTCCTAGATTTACCTTGCTAGTTTTGTTTTCTCTAGGGAGTAAAAGGGCTTACACCCCTAGAGAAGTAACAAAACTAGCTCTTACACAAGAGACTCCATTAACCCAATTGATAAGGCACTAATCTAACTTGCATTGGAGATATAAAATTGTTGCATTGGTATATGTGAATTTTTGAGATATTGCAATTCTTCAAGTTGGAATCAATTCTTCATGCTTTAGGCTTTTTTGTGCCCTAAGGGCATCTAGTTTAGCCAAGTAATTCTCTTTGCCGTTACAAATTAATGCTACAGCCATTAGGGCTGCTGCAAAATCACTTTTTCATCATCTATTGCTCTCTAATCTACCGCTGAAATTTACTTGTGAATTTAGATTATTGTTCTACTAGTTATTTGCTTTCATTTGGACGGTTTACTTGTTGATTTTTGTAGCTAGATCTTGCTGCTGTAGCAATTGCTTGCTACATCCACTTGGCTGTCATAATAACTTGCCGATAACACTTTATAAACAACCCTCAATACCAAAGTCTTTCCCTAACCATTGGAAGTTTGACTAGCCATTGCTAGCTTTATTTTTGATATCTTGTACTAGATTTTGGATGGTCAAATTTGCAGCTATTGTTATCTTTTGTTGCTGATATATATATTTTCATACTGCTGCAATTGGCGACAAGAAGGATTCTTGGTTGATTCCCTTTGGTTTAAGGCTTGTATATCTATCATTTGTCTTATTCTAGGTAGGGTTAACACTGTTTTGTAGGTACACAATACTTGACAATCATTTACCATCTACAAGACTCATTCTTAAGCCTTACTTCACCAATACTGACCTATAGGGGTGTTCATTGATCATTATCCCACTTTCCATCTCAATCCCCGTAGGTTCACCGTGATTCCCCCTTGTGATTTATCATCACTAAAGCAAGGGGAGCATCTATCTAAGGTGATAGTGGGTAGGTACTCCCGTAGTTGTCACACTTCCATGGATTGGGTTGGGCTTTGCCCAAGCTACAGATTATGCGATAACACTTGGTTACCTCATATAGGTATGTTGGCATGTTTTACAGGCAACGTATGCTTGTCATTGATGGCAAGTACAACAGCGATGATGGCTTGAGTACAGGAAGAATGAAACAGACGGGCACCAGAAGTATTTTGGGAAGACGTTGCAGAGCAACCTCAATAAGATCAGAGTATGCAGCGAAGAAAAACAAGGAACAACATAAATTAAGGAGGATTAGCGCAGAGTCGCACGCAGTGTGTAGGTGTGCACCAGGGACGAGGTTAACTCATTGCCAAAGCTCAAGAGAGATAGCGTACTCAGGATCACAGGCGGATTAGAGGTCGAGGCCTTTGACACTTAGAAATTCTTCTAAGTAAGGAAGATGCGTAAGCTCGGGCGAAGAAGCGACATTGATCGTTGGATCCCATTCACAATTCTCGATGACCGTCAGATCAAGTGTTGATCGGGATCGTTGATCCCACGCCATTTCGGGGTTTCGCGAATTGCGACTTGGAGAGGCAAGAAACAATACCACAGGAATGCCGAAATTGCGAAATGCGAAATAACAAAATGATCTGAGCCGTTAGATCAAGGTTTGATGTGGACCGTTGATCCAACCCCATTTCGGGGTTTCGGATACCGAAAGTTGAAGTGTCGAAACACTTTGCAACAAGAATGCCGAAATTGCGATATACGAAATCGCGATATGATCTGAGCCGTTGAATCAAGATCAGGTCTGGACCGTCGAATCATAGGACAAGTGGCAAGCGATTGGAATTTCATTGACTTGGAGTCAACAGAGCATGGTGTGGAAACTCGCAAGATGCGAGATCGTGATAAGATCTGGACTGTCGGATCTATGGAGATTTCAACCGTCATCAAACTCGATGAAGTTTATAAACTCGCGAAATATGAAGCGCCTTTTGGCACAGCCTGTGGTCACCGCCGGTGGTCACGAGAAGGGAAGGAGTCAGTTCAAATAAGCTCCATTTCGGGGTTTCGGGGATCGCGACTTGGAGAGTCGAGATGCCTCATCTCTAGATTCACGAAATGCGAAATCGCGAAAGCGCTTTATGCATAAGCGCGTGGTCTCAGCCGGTGGTCACACCATCGAAGAGCTGAAGAGAAGAGTACGTGCAGACAAGCTCCTTTTTGGCATTTCGGGGATCGCGACTTGGAAAGTCGAGAAACTTCACAATGGGATTAACGAAAAGGCGAAATGCGAAATCGCGAAAAAGTACGTTATGAACAAGCACTTGGTCATGGCCATGGTCATATAAAGGAAGGAGCTAGCGCAGAAAAGCTCCGATTCGGAGTTTCGGAGATTGCGACATGGACTGACGAGACACTTGGCCACAGGAAAGCCGAAATGCCAAAATACGAAATAAAGGCAAGTTTAATGAAGATCATTCAACGGTGCAGATGAAACCAAAGGAGATCGGAGGGCTACTGATGCATGACATAGTGAAACTGCCAGAAACCATTGATGGTATCTGCCAGAGAATTCGAAGAGACCTCTGTGTAATCGCCAGAGGAGATGAAGAGTCTCCAAGCTTCGTCCAGTGAAGGAAGACAACTCTTAAAGGGATTGACAGGTGGATGAGAATTGAAGTCTGTAGCTTGAAATAGAAAGGATAAGCTCGTCGAAGACAGAGAAGACGAAGAGCCTCAACTGCCAGAGAAGCTGAGAAATCTAGACAGAACACCCAGTGATGTTTAACGCGTGGGAAAAACTGTCAAAGAAGCTAAAGAGTCGCGATGATGATGAGGCAGAGCACT
This sequence comes from Picea engelmannii, assembly GCA_009831015.1. Taxonomy (NCBI): domain Eukaryota; kingdom Viridiplantae; phylum Streptophyta; class Pinopsida; order Pinales; family Pinaceae; genus Picea; species Picea engelmannii. Next base: position 372,616 of record ML796164.1, read on the forward strand.
CGAGATGTGGAGGAATTTGGCGCGGAGTGAGCATGCAGAGGCATGGCGAATATTGCATGCACAAAGAGCA
>ML796164.1:381821-394025 GCA_009831015.1 Picea engelmannii
TGTGTTTCTCATATATGTGACTGATGCTGAATGTGCCATTGTTTATTTCCCTGCATTATTGTGATCATCATTGAGTGCCTTGTAAAGATTTTAAAAGAAGCATAATTGTTTAAGCACGGTAACAACTGATTCACCCCCCCCTCCCCTCTCAGTTGTCCAACAAGGTAGAGGGAGCACTTATTTCATTTTTCATGATCACAACTCCTCACATTTGTGGGAGAGTACTCTTAGAAAAATTCTCTCTACTTCTCTTTTTGCTCTTGGATCTAGTGTGCACCACTTGGAGGAAGATTTTGTTGGATGTTTCTTTCTTGTTGATGATTGGATGGTAAATTAGGGTTTCCTCATGCATGTGCTTGGCTTAGTAAGTCTTCTTTGTTCAAGTTTTATTGTGTGTGTGTGTATCTTGGTATATGCTCTTTTAGAGGCTTAATTGTTGCATGTTATCTTGTATATTTGAAAGTCTAGGAGGGATTAAGAGGCTTTATCCCCCTCCCTACTTTCATTTGTCATCAATCGTTGAATCATTAAGGTTTTCTGCTAGGGATTTAGAGGCTTTACACCCTAGTGTCTAACCTTGTCAATGAAACTTGTTGCTAGAGGTTAGAGGAGAAAATGACACCTAGCCTCTAGGGTTTATGAGGCTATAGGCCCTAGGGTTTGTTTTCTAAGAAGTTGGATTAGGGTTTATGAGGCTATATGCCCTAATTCAACTTTCATCTCTTGCAGATAGCAATCTCTTGGTGTGTTGCTTGACTCCATCGCCCAAGAAAAGGAAAACGACACTAGTCTATTGAATGCAAGTGATGGTTAAAACCCTAGTTAGATTTAAACTTTCTCTCTCTTAAAACTTCCTCTTAAATATGATTTATGACATCATATGCAAGCTAATTTTACCCTAATGTTTTGCAAAATCATTTGTTTACTTGATGCTGTCATAAATTGTTTGCTACAACCATTAGGGCTGCAGATTTTGCTGCAAATTTACTTAATATTGTGGCAGAACTTGCCCAGAAAATTGTTTTAGCAAATGGATATTATTTCCCATGTTTTAAGCTAAATTTAGAGAGTTAATTACTAATTTTCTGGGTTGTATTTCTTGTTGCTGTTATAAATATTTCATTGTTGATATAAACTGGTTCACTGCTGCAAATTTACAACAACAATAGGTTTTACTTGTTATCTAGTGTCTAAAGGTGATTATTATTCTATGCAACTTGGTAATTTATGATTTTATGCATTGAAGTGTTTATTGTCTCGTACAGGTTGCCCAATTACCTTGTTCAAATCAATTTGACCCTTCACCTTTCCCTAGACCTAGCTTGACCATCTAAGTGACCAAGATAGGGGGCTATAGGCTTGGCTAATCTTGCTATTTGATCCCTTGAAGTCACTAGGGAAGCCTCCCTTGTGTTGGATCTTTCTCCTTCACTAAAACGAAGGAAATATTTACTTACGTGACAGTGGTGGATATTTCCGATTGTTAGACAAGATTTGGGCTCTTGTGGAGGGATTTACATAAGTATAAATCCCGTGATAACATTTTGGCCGATGGACAAGACTATCTCTGATGCGGGAAGATCTCTGGTAAATATACAGTAAAAAAGGGATATATATTGCTCTCTAGCAACCTCCAAAACTCCAATAACAACATAAAATGGAGCTAGATTTTTCCTCATTATCTCTACAAAAATAAACTTCTCTGTTGGATGTTAGCCGATAATAAACTACTAACTTCATAGAATTCGATGAAAAGGGATATCTCTTGTCCCTTGTGGTGTGTCCATTGTACAACAAAAAATAAATCTTTAGTCCATATCTTCTTTGAATGCGAGTTTACCAAAACAATCTGGAATGCAATGCTCTAGGAAATGGGCCTCACAACATTAGGTAGACCCAAGTCTATCAAGTAGATTTTCTTAGAATGTAACAAGGCTTGTCCATGCACAAAAAAATGAAATCCACTCTTAAAATATATGTGGAACATCACTCCTAGAATTCTCCTATAGAAAACTTGGTTATATAGAAACAATCTAATATTCGACAACACAAGACTTTTCCCCCAACAGATCATAAACTCCATCATCTTGCTTAGCAGAGCTACATATAATTGAAGTCAAAGAAAACATATTCTCCAACTATAAGGGATTAGCAGATCTAGATATAATTGAAGTCAAAGAAAAGGAATGGCTCCTCTCTTTGGATATACAAATTAATAGAGGCCCAAAAGAGATCCTCAAGACTGATGCTGATAAGTTTGTTTCCTTTGAACCACCCAAGAGCAACATCCAACAATGGATCTCCTCCAAGAACAAGTATGTGCTAATATTTGACAGTGCAACCAAGGGGATTCTTCAGTCGATGGGAGAAAGAGGGATGATTTACTACCTAGGAGGCGAGGAACTATGTAAGTATGCTTGGAGTGTGGGCATCAAAACAAACGACGTGGCAAAAAATTTGCAGTTTTGAAAGGGCTTCAAATACTATATGAGTACACTAGTGGAGGAGCAATTTGCATAGGTGATTCAGGGGTACTTCTAAAAGCCTTAAAAGAAGGGTACAATTTCCAAAATCTCAAGGTTGGTAGAATTATTCAAAGGTGTTGATAGGAAATTGAGAAATCCTCCCACATGGATGTAATTCACGTCTTTAGAAAATATAACCAAAAGGTTGACGAAATCGCAAATGAAGCTATCACCATAGCTAAAGGAATGTTAAGGATATACCAAAACAACTTCATGAAAGACACAATGTTAGATATTCCTTGACCGTGGGAAAATAAAAAATTTACATCACTGGTAAATAGTTTTGATGTCTGCAAAAGAACTCCTTCGGGGAGCATATACAAAGTTTACTCCAGGATGAAGTCTTTGGAGCACTACATTGATAATATGGAGCAGAGATGTGGTACCCTATGCTCCATTTCTCTCTTTTCCTTTTTGAGCTGTTGACATACAGATGAGGGGATGAGAAGGTATCCCGACAAACTTGGCCCTGAGCCCACACCCTTCTGTTAGTGATAGCATGACAATGCTTGCTAGTTACAATATTTCCTAGTTTGCAAATTTTAGAGATTCTACATCCTAAAACATTGAGAGTGCAATCAATGTTGAAGTGAAATGAAGTAACAAAGAGCCGCTGTCTTTTAGCAAACTTAAAACTGAAATTAATTAGTCTTCTTTGGATTGGAAGCCACATGAAACTGTAACCTCAACATTTTCAATAGTTGAGAAAATAACAGACAAAAATAGGGAAGTTCATACGTGCACAAGAGTCTGTGTCTTAATGTCATATTATATATTTTATGCTTTCAATGTAATGTTGTAGTCTAGATCCAAGAGCACGACCGATAAACCTTAATGCTGGGAAGAGTCATTGCAATTGGTCCTTGGACTATATTTGTAACCATCAATTCCAGATGGAAATAAATCGTTGTTGCTAGTTTAAAAAAATATGGTTGTCTTGTTGAATACTTCAACTATGACCAAAATATACATATATTATTTTGAAGTGAGTGGTAATCCTCCAAGGAAATCTCTAGAAATACACTCTGATGGTTGTGTTAACTCCCTAGCCTAGGGGTAACTAAGGAGATGATGTCTCGAGGACCGCAGGTTGCAGACATGGAGTGCCGAGAGCTGGATGGACAACACAGCCTGCAGAGCCCCTCTTCTTCACCATGCTTCACCATCAGAATCAACAGTAGAGCAGCATCCACCACACTGACTTGACCCACAGAGGACGACATGTATTGCTTCATGAGGTAACTAGTCAAGTTTCATGGTAAGTATTGTTTTAATACTTGGGGCATTCGGATAAGTTTTAAAGGTTTCTTTTTATTCTTCCGACTGTGTTTTTTTGCAGGGATCAAAAAACACCCATCAACATTCCATGACATAAAACTAATCATTCAAAAAGAGGGGAAAATTAATTGATATCCCCTTTTCTCTCCAGCGCAGTAAACTTGTTGAGCCTTGGAGGATCCCACGATTTCATCTTCTTATTCCCAAAATCTCCCAAAATGACTTGTCTCCCCTGGATTTTGCCTCATATGAGGAGTATGTCTATTTAGAGTCTAGATACTTCAAAAGATGCACTTTGAGGTCTTCCTTGTCAAGTTTCTTTGACTTTCACGTCTTGCTTCAGATAAGGATGAGGCTATCTGGCTTGGATCGACTATGTTGGGATTTTGCTTTTTGCTTTCTTTTGAGACTTAGAAGGGATTTTTGACAATGAAGCCACATATATGTTGTTCACCATCCTTATTTTTTTGGCTGGCCCACCTTAGGGTAGTCTTTTAATTTGTAGCCTTGTTATCCACAGTGAAAAGAGGTATTAGGCCTACCATAATAAGGATTTTTAACTGTTCAATTTCTTCACCAATCTTTATATCAATATCTTCATCAATAAATTTAACAAATTGATCATCCCACACAAGCACCTCATATCCCTACCAATAAAGTTGTTTATTGCCTTCCAACAAGCTTCCATTGAAAATCTACAATCGATGAGAGGAATTTCCAAGGTTGAAGCAGGAGATCTGAATTTCAACCCATGCAAGACAGGATACAAATAACTCTTGTTTTATTGAAATCCAGTGACCATTGATTAAGGGTTTTCCATCAGTTTTCAAGAACTTCCAAAGATCAAGTGAGAGATCTTGAACTTCCACCCAATAAGATGAGTTGCAAAATTCGACATCATTTCTAAGAAATGTGGCGAAATTGTAAAATGATTGAAACTTATTCCATATCGTCACATAAAATAGCTTCAGTATTTCATTGTATTCTTTTCACCCTTGGACATAAAAAAGAAAGTTCCAACTGAAGGATAACAAAATTTTCCCTTCCAACATTTAGTTAAAAAAGCAGGAGCAGAAAGATGACCGGAAGGATTTTGTACAGACCTCAATTACTACTGATTTTTCCAGTTTTCCAGCTCTGGATTAAATATAAAATTAAGTTAAATGGTGAGCCAGGATAGGCGAGCCCGGTCAGTGAAGGTGGGGCACTTCTTTAGCCCTCACTAGGGTTCAATTCCTCACAAGAAATGGCCATCACGTTACCTGCAAGGGGACCGTTAAGTTGGGTCAGGTGGTTGTACAGTGTAAGCAGCGTCCCACCTCTTGATAGGTGGTGGATGCTTGCCACTGAGATACTAAGGAAGCATTTTATCCAAAAAGTTGAATGGTGGCAGGATGCTTAGCTGCAAGCTGAATTGAATTCTTCCCAGCCATTCCCTCTATCCTTTTTCATATAGTAGCTTGGTTACTCTTCTGCACTCCATCTTAGGTTATGGTTCACCAGATTTATGCATTGTAATGACCAACATCAAAGTCCATAGAAAAAGGAGAAAATCCTCTTATGTTAAGATGAACCAGCTTTCACCAGACTCGTAGAGGCTAAACTTTCTAGATTGGTCTTATTCATCAAAACACCTCAATTACATATTTTCATGAATATTATCAGTATGTATTTCAAAAGGGAGATGAAGGAAGAATGTGAATCTCGTGGAGGTACCCTGTGTACAACTATAATCTTATTTATATGTGGATGGGCAGATGGTTTGATAAAATAAAACAATACAGTTGGAATCGTTTACCACAATACGGAGGCAATAAAAAAACCTTTGAATAGTATATTACACGGATTGAAACTTGAAATATCAATACACACATCATACAATGTAAAAGACTACTCATGGATAAATGAGCAGTGATGAAACTGTCCGTCAAAAATATGCTGGCTTATTCTGTGATTACCAAGTCTCTACTTGGATCAAAAAATTGTGGGTTCTTGATTTAAGTTGGAATTGCAACCTCAAACTCTCAAAGAGTGTAGTGATCCACAGCTGTTCCTCTGCATAGCCATGAAAAATACTTCATTCTTCATCTCCATGGGAGTGGTAATGCAATCCCTCACAGGTGCATGCAAATTGAACTCAACACAGAATTTGTGTTGACCAAAACATAGTCATATGGATAGCTCTGAAAGAATTTTCAATCTTCATCACAGTCTGAGGTGGGTACAAACAGTTGATGAATCTTTTTTATCACCACTTCATTAAATAGTTATTAGTAACCCCATCCTTGTGGAACCCTTAAATTAGCTATAAATTCTCTGTCCTTGTTTGCAGGGATCCAAAGCAATAGGCAGGATCCCATTTTTCACAACTCCCAATTTACAACACTGTCTTCTAGGAACCTGCACAAAACAAGATAACATCCTCTGATGCTTAGTAGAAATTCAAATGGAGGCAATCAATAAAATCATCATATATTATTTATAATTCTGAGAAGAAAAGCATAGATGGCTTACTAAATGCCAATTGCGTTCAAAAGGTTTATGCACAACATGAATTTGCTGAACTCCCTTTCGAGAGAAATTTTGCGAATGGCAACGACCCTTTTCCTTTTCGTTATCCAACATCTGGTATCTATCATATATGCTCAAAATCTTATTGCTTTCTTCATCAAAATGATTATTTTTCCAGTAGAAGCGAAAGGGCTTGTCACATATTGATCTCATAGGCGGCCTTGAATCCATAGCAAATTCTCCTACATGGTCCTCCCAATTCAATGCACGGAACGTAACCTGAGGGTCCTGGAGCTCCCTGGGAAATAGTATGCTCGGAAAGACCTGAACAACATAACCAAGAGAGATGGAGAAAGATAATTTTGCTGTGCGGTTATAACAGATAGCTTGCTGTAAAAAACTGGCAGGCTCGGTCTCCATGGCTGACATGAAGTAGCGGAGACTATCAAGAGTTTCATGCCCGGGAAATAGAGGATCAAGGACATCTACACGATGCATAGAGACAAAAGGTGCCAATGGATGTGCTGACAGGAGGCCAAATGCATCTCCTCGGATGTCAAACTGCACACGCGAAAATACCACTCAGTATTTCTTGAAACAGGGAATTTTCTTTAGATTAAAAACAACTCAGTCAACCAAAAACATGTTGCACTAGTCTACTGTCAGGACTTGGTTAAAAACAAAAAGAAAAAACAAACAAAAAGTGTGATCAAGAATAGTTTAAGTAGCTCGTATTAGGCTTTAGCTAACATTTCATAACTCTTCTGAAATGTCATGCTAACTCCAAAGAAAGATTCAACCAAATTTAGACAAAATGTACTTATTTCAAGTTGAAATTCAGAAAAATTTCTACATGAATGAAAGATACAATTGATAAGTAGCATATCTTTGTTTTTTTGAAACATTAATAGAGTGCTCAGATCTAGAATTGAAAAATTATGGATTCTAGAGAAGAGTTAAAAAAATAAAAATGACCAAGATAATGTAAGTAGCTCATATTCATCTTTAGCTAACATTTCGTAATTCTTCTGAAATGCCATGCTAATTCCAAAGAAAGATTTAACAAAATTTATACAAACTGGAGTTATTTCAAGTTGAAATTCACCCAAAAATTCAAAACATTGATAAGTAGCATATCTTTGTTCATTTGAAACATTAAGAGTGCTCAATTCCAAAATTGAATAAGTCTGGATTCTAGGGAAAATGTGATGTCGTTTCTGGTTGACGATAACTGAAAAATGATCATTATTTTCGGTTGGTGATTGCCAAAAATTATCATCGAAGGCTCACAAAAATGGTTCTCTAGACAGAAATTATGTAGGATCTTGTGCATTGAAAATGCTTTAATTTGAATCCCTAGCTTCAAATATCCCTGCATCTTCAAACATTCCATAGCATTGCAGATTCATCCAGATGTTCATAATTGGGCACTTAAGGGCAAAGCAAGTTGTCAATATTTCATTCATCCTGCTTGAGGCCTTTAGGACTAAAAACGATTGCACAAGAGTGGCCTAAGTCAGCTTTGGGGAGCAGATCATAAAATCAATGCCTTTGGGCTTTACTCAACCCAGCTGATGGGTGCAAATGCTCGGTAGAAAAGAGGATTACAGTCTTTACCAACCCTATAGTTGTGCCTTTTTTCTTTAAGAGTCCTGCAACATGACCTAGCCTGACTAAGGGATGAGAATTCTTTGCAGAACGGAGTGCATATCAGTCATATTGCGTGGTTCTTGAAAATTACTGATGAAAAACAACTCCATAGAGAGATGTAACAACTTCATGAAACAAAGGATTTTGTAAGCCAAATACTGTCCCAATTCTCACAAGAATTAGGATAGAACCAAACTCAACCGAGAAAGGACCGAGTGGACGTAAGTTCCATGCCCCTTTCTGTTGGAATTATCCTTCTCTTCTGCAATTAAGGTCATCTTGCAAAGACCTATCTCTCCATAGTCCAAATAATTGATGTTAAATATTTCAAATATATTAAATTGCCATAACCACATTTAAGGTCATCAAAACCAGATGCTTTAAGAAAATAAAAAAAAGATGCATAAATTGTTCTTCAAATAAAATTTAACCAACAGTGACAAATAGCCCTTTAGAGACCTATGAGGGCATAAGTTGCCTTTTTTAATTTTGAGTTGATGAAGCTCAGGGCTCAACTTTGACTTTGTGCTTATTAGGCATCAGCGTTCTCTCCACAGCTTGGGAGGTTTGCATTGATCACTTATCAATTTTTGATCATCATGGTTCATCCGCACAAAATTTCATTAATAGCAAGCTTGGTAACTTGGGGCACTTTGCAAATAACCTCATAAAAGAATAGGGATAGGGGAGGGGGGTTGTAAATGGTAAACCACTATTTGCTCACCTCTGCATGTTCTGAAGAGAAGGCAGGCCCAACCAATATGGGCGTTGGTTAGCTGAACTAATTCTAATCATTTGGCACTTATCTAAATTGCAGGATATCACTGACTACTTTAGGAGACAAAGGACCATATCACCTATTTTTATAAGGTCAAAGCGCTGTTTCATTCTTCAAAATAATCATTCTTTAACAGTGATCACAACTAGAGTAGATAGATTGCGAAAATTCACCTGATGGAAGCCTGGCTCTTGAGTAAGTGGAACGCCCAGCTCTGTAATACAAGCCTGCAGCCTGTGGTCATCGCGGAGGAGCTGAGGATATCTCTCAAGGCAGGCTTCAAGCATAGTGGACAGGGCTTGGGCAAGCCCATAACTGATAGCAATGCCTGCCCCAGTAAAAGCCATGCTGTGTGCGTGATCATGATTCTCAAGATGACTCTCAGACTTTGCTCCAATATAAACCAACTCTGCGGGGTCATACTTAGCCAAAACACTCATCAAATTCTCTGTGGAAAACACGGTGTCATCCTCACACAACACAAACCAGTGTGCATCCCGAGGGCGTAGCCTGAAGGTGTCGAGTAAAATCATGGAAAGACGAATACCCAAAGGCTCGAATTCATCAGAAACCATCACGGGAGGAAGAGACTGCTCATCTTCTGCATCATATAGAACAATTTCGTCAACCCAAACAAATCCTCGCATTAAACCAGGCTTGAACCACAGTTTCACAAACTCCTTCCTCTGTGGCCATAGTTTGGAGGAGCTCTGTATTGCAAAGACTATGTTTCCGAGTCTCAGAGAGGTCTTAGAAATGTTTTGAAGTGGAAAACTTCCGTTTTGTTTTTGGGTACCCAAGGGATTCGAAGGAAATTCTGAAGGCTCAGCCTCTCCTTCAAGTCTTGGTCGTCTGCAACGATACCTGTGGGTATAAATCGGGAAAACCAATGCCAGAAGCGTTGCCAAGAGGACCAAATATCCCAGGGCACCCAACACCGCACTTCCAAACCACTTCTTCTTCTTCAGCAGCCTCCTGACATCCTTCAATTGCATAGCCAATTTCACAGAATCCATCCGCAATTTTAATTACAGATACCAATAGGCAAACAATTGCGTTTTTCCTTATGTTTAGCCCATGACATAGGTCCCCATTGGTTGAGAATCTGTGGTCAGACTACAGAACAGACTAGTGCTTTTCACAAATAATTTTTTTAACTTTTTTAAAAACTTGCCTTTCCCACTAATAGCAACAGGCCAAATGGAGAAATCCAAGTTTTTGTCCACTTGGGACCTTGGGTTCTCTGCTACCTGTTTCCTGTATGTTGGTCGTTTTTCGCCTGCAATTCTAATCGATTGGCGAAGGAATTTCACCGCAAAACAATACTAGAGTTTTGCAGGCAATAATTGAATTGATATTAAGGTTCTCTCCGCAGAAATGGATTGGATTTCGCTTGAAGTTGACCAACTTCTTCTACTAGTTTTTGGGTTTAACTATTTTTAAACAAATTTATTTGGGCGGATCTATAGTATATAGAGATGCAGAGCATATTTAAATCATTTCTGTTTGCCTGTACCATAGGCCACGTGCAGCCAACTCTGGTGACCAATTCAAGGCCGTCAAACTCTGGGTTTCCTTGTACAATGGATTATTCATGGAATTTTAATTTAGGATTGACCAGATCTTCTTCCGGGTCCATCATGGCAGCTTCTTTGATGTTTCACGCCATGGACTAGGCTAGCCAATCGAAGTCAAGGTCGGGTTATCGTGCAAGCCATGATTTATTTAGTTTAAGATTGTTATCAGAGCTAGTCAACGGAACTTGGTAAGGAAGATGTCCAAGAAGAGAGTGAGATGATAAATCATGTCGTCATATATATAGATATGGTTTGGTTTGGTTAGAGATGGAGAAAGCAAAACGTTTCACCTTTTCATCTGTTGTTGAGAAAGTATTCAGAAAGGTTGGGAAGGGGCGTTGAGATTCGCATGTGACGTGAGTGAACCAACATAACTTCTTCTTTTATGAATGTTCTTCTATTATGACTGGATTGGATCTTTCCAAAAGAAAATTTCATTGTACCTGTGCTGTGTTATCTTCATTGTACATGAAGTGTGTTATTATGTTATTATGAGATAGTTGAATACAATTTATAAATTTTATATATTTGTTAAGGTGATTGGTTGGATTGGTGAAAATATAATGTTTTTTTTTGTTAATGTGTTTTTGATTTGGATTGAGAAATTGTGATTTAAGAGTATTTAAGTAGTCAAAATCATCTTCTCATTAAGTTTGGGCCACATCAATCTTTAGTTTGTTGGATTTTAGATGTCTCTTCTAGATGGGTTTAGAACCTGGGTAATCATGCAGAAAGAATTTAAGTAGTCAAAATCATCTTCTCATTAAATTTGGGCCACATCAATCCTTAGCTTGTTGGATTTTAGATATCTCTTCTAGATGGGTTTAGAACCTGGATAATCATGCAGAAAGAGATCCATAAATTTGACCTAAAAATAATATATATATATATATATATATATATATATATATATATATATATATATATAATATTATTGAATACATTAATATAAATAAAAATAAAATATATTTGAAAAAATTATTATTAATAGTTTCTAATAACAAAAATATTAAAAAGTTAAATGAAAAAATTAAAGAATAAAAACAATATGTAAGACAAAATTACACAAGCGTGATGGGTTGCTAATGGAATGAAAAAACAAAAAAAATATGGAAAGAAGATATATTAAATTTTTTTATTAAAAAATAGATAAAGGAAAAAAATTAAAAGAAGGAGAATTTGATCTATAGAATGAAAAAATAATATAGAAAGAAGATATATTAATTATTTTTTATTAGAAATTGTAGATAGAATTTTTTTTTTAATAAAAGGGTAATTGGATTATTTAAAATAAAATAGGAAAGATAAAATAAAGAAAAAAAATTAAAAAACTTATTTAGATTAAAACATAGAAATTACATTATTTAATAGAAATTACATTATTTACTAGTATGATTATATTCTTACTCATAAAAATCATAACTCAAAAAAATTGTGGAAATATAGATATATAAAAATACAATTTTGATTATTATCAAAATATTTATATTTCAATTATAACAATATTTTTTGTTTTTAATGTAAATATCATATTTATAGTATTTTATTTATTTTTATTTCTAGTATTTTTTTATTTCTTTTTTTATATAACAATTTTTATATATATATATATATATATATATATATATATATATATATATATATGAATGATTGTAATTATATTTGGTTAACATGTAATATTACATATGATGATGTAAGTTTTACTCATGTGATTACATTTCTATTATATTGGGTTGTATAACTAATACTTTGGTATGTAAAAACGAAATAAGGAAAAGAGAATGATAAGAAAAGAAATTGAAAACATGATAGTATGTTAACCAAATATAATTACAATTATATATATATATATATATATATATATATATATATATGAATGATTGTA
>ML796164.1:402414-423250 GCA_009831015.1 Picea engelmannii
GTGTGTGGGGGGGGGGGGTGGTTATTTATGATCTCAAAGGAACAACATAGCAAAATATGCATGGGGTTTCGAGAATTTTACCGCCCCATGCCTAGGGGTAGCTAGAGGAGATCATGTCTCATGGCCCGTAATGGAGACAATGATCTCAACCATTATGATGATCAACATGTGCACAAATAGCATCTCAACAACCCCCTCCAATTGCCTTTTTCTACTAATATCAACCAAGCTCATCACATCCAATCAACTAAGTGCATGGGAGATGGTAAGCCAATGTCACCATGAGGTATGTTACTCCTTCTTTCATGCGAAGTGTTGTGTTTAATTTACTAGGAATATGGATGAGGATCATTGGTTGAAGTTGGATAATGGATCACTGTCTCACAAAGTTATGTTTGTTTTCTTGTTTCACTTGGATGGCCAACTTTTGTGCCCTATGTTGGAATACTGAGAGGGGGGGGGGGCGTGAATCAGTATGAACACTTTTTACCACTTTCATTCACAATATATAAACTTCAACTTAATAAAAAATATATCATTTATGATTACATTCAATATATCATGAGCATATAACCATAAGAAATACAATTCAACAATATCACATCAGATACAAAGTACACCAAAGTTTACGTGGAAACCCAAATGGGAGAAAACCAAAAAATTCTTTCTTATATATATCAAGAATACATTCATAGGAAGAACCAACTTCCCAATTCTCTAGCACCAAATGGAAGGAGGCACCAACCCCTTAATTTATAGGCACCATCCTGAAGGAATCTCCAACTCCCTTAGTTCTCCGACACCAACCGAAAGGAGGCCAGGACCCCCTAATTTACAAGCACCAATCTGAAGGAAGATCCAACTCCCTGAGTTCTTCGACACCAACTAGAAGGAGGCCACGACCCCCTGATTTACAGGCACCAACTTGAAGGAAGATCCAACTCCCTAAGTTCTATGGAATCAACCAGAAGGAGGCTACAACCCCCTTTCCTTGCCCCGTCCTACCGCCCTGAAATATAAGTGTAGACTCAACCTATCACTGTTGATATTATGGTAGATGCGGGAGGTATTAACCTCCACGTGTAACCTTTGACAAAACTAGAATATTCCAGGAAGTCAGAGAAACCCTAAAACATTAGATAATAACCCTAGAAGACAAGTCAACTCAAGAGAATATTTAATATTGAGTTATTAGCCTCCAGAAAGAGAAGTCAGCCCAGTCAAGTGAGATAGAGTAGTATAAATAGAGGGTGCTAGAGCTCATTTGTCACTCACTCACTCACAACTACATAAGGACAATAAGTGCGCATGACTGGAGGACAACTACAACTGCAACAATGGTGACTTGGTCTCTTGGTTATGGTTTGGACTTTATGCTTGGTCTTTGGTTATTCTTGCTTGGTGTGCTAGCCTTGGAGAAAGGTGTGCTACCTTGGTTGGCTATTATATTGCTTCTGAAATTATTCTGTCTGTCAAGGTTAAGGTGCTCGGGGGTGGCCTTTTTGCCTATGGTTAGGTGACATTATTTCTGTATTGTCTATGGTGAAACAAACACACCTGTTTTTCTAATAGGTTATGGGCCCACACTATCTTTGGACAGTCTAACCGCTGGAAGATAGATTGGGAGGATTTTCTTAGTTGCAGTCAAAGTTTTGTTGTGGCAACAAAACCCTAACCCTCTTGTTGAGGCACCTCAAGTGAAGAGTTTGAATTAATTCATGGATAGTCTAGTGCGCCCTAGCCTAGCGCACCTCCTGGTACTCTCATCAAGCCAAGGTGTCAAGTTTGAGTTTTTGGTCAAAGTCAAAGGTTGACCAAGTCAAAGTCAAAGGTTGACCAATTTAAAGCAGTCATGACTTACTCTATGAAGTTAGAACACAAGTTAGAAGGGGCTTCTAACTTCAGAGCATGGAAGACAACGATTGACCTCATCCTTGCCAAGAATAAAGTGTTGGATATCGTGAAAGGCAAGATCATGGAACCACAGTCTGAAGCAGGAAAAGAGAAGGAACCTCATAACGTTGCAGTTACGGAGAAGTTCAAGGAAAATGACATCAACACTATGAGTATCATAGTGGACTCTATAAAATACCACTTGATACCCTACATCTCTCATCTTGACTCATCTAAGAAGTTGTACGATGCCCTAACTAACCTCTTCTCAGTCAGAAATATTGGACAAGTGACGAGTCTGAAGAATGAACTCTGTGACATGAAAATGAATGATGATGATAACATAACATCATAGTTTGTAAGAATCTCTCAGTTAAGAGATCAACTACAAGCTATTGAGGAAATCATTTCAGAAAAGGAACTAGTAAATATAGTACTCAATGGCCTTCCCACAAGAACACAAGAACGAAGTATCCCACATTTAAATAGCTTTGGAATTGCTGTGCACAAGAAGAATCAAGGATTAACGCAAAAGAGAAATCCCAAAAGAAAATTGATGATTAAGCCTACACAACAAAGTTCAAGAAATTCAGGAATAAGATGAAGTTTGACTCAAGGAAGAAACCGAATCAAGAAAAGGATATGTCAAAAATACAATGCTTCAACTGTCTAAAATATGATCACTACAAGAACCATTGTCCCGAGTTAAAGAAAAGGAAGGAAACACATGAAGCAATAAATGCAAAAGAAAAAGAACCCTAAAAAAAGTCAAGCAGGATGAAGCATATTTCTTCTTCTAGTCAAGGTAACAATATTCTTTTGTGACATAGTTCTTGTACATACCATGTTTACATAGTTCCTGTACATATCATGTGTATCTATTTCTTAGAGGATAAGATGGCCAGTGAAACAATACCTATGGAATAATAACAAGATAAAGATTGTTATTACGATGACTACAAGTCAAGTAATGTACATGAAAAATATGAAGTACATTGATAATATTTGGTGACAAATTCATGAGGAATCTATTATATAAGTAACAACTGCCATATAGGCCGAAATCATAATCAAACTTGAAGATACCTAGAAGGGGCTAGACCAGAAAGAATTCAATAATCAAGAGGAATTTAGAATAAAACGTTTGACACTTTGCAGAAAGCAATAAGGATGTAGACGAAAACATGGACTCTCTTAGATGGAGGGAGCATATTACATAATTCCAAAATAAAAGAATGATTCAGGCATGAAGCTGGGATTCAAAGGGAGATAATCCTAAATGATATGATCCATTGAAGAATCCGTGAAGATTATAAAGTATATGTCCATGTTCCCCATTGGAAGTAGCAACCATGATAAACGACATATGTTCAGTTTGACTCTAGAAGAAGTCTTCTTCAAAAATAATCGTTAAGTATCCTTGGTTGTCCATCTACATCTATGTTCCTATGATGAAAGGAAGAAGTTGGAATCTTCAGGAAGGAAGGGCATGTAATATATAGAAGACTCCATGGACCCCAAACATAAAGAGGAACATAAGGAAGAACATGAAGATTCCAAGAAATAAAGAAAATCCAGAACAACTAGTTATTATACCGAGAATCATAAGACTACCAGCATGGTTTGAGCCCACTAGAAGAAGTCAAGAAGAAGGAATGGAAGCTGTGATGAAGAACAATGTATGTAATAAATTGTGAAAAATACTTATGAATGGAAGCATTGATAGATACAAGGCGAGATTTAGAACTAGAGGTTCTCCCAGAAAGAGGGAGAGTACTATGACGACAACTTGTTCCAGTAAACGAGATATACCTCTATCTGAGCTATTATATCTATTGAAGTATTCATGGATTGAATTTTACATCAATTGGATGTAAAAGATTGTTCTTCCCAATAGAGCAATTGAGGAAGAAACTTATGTAAAGAAATCTCAAGGTTTTGAGGTATACCAGAAAGAGACCCATGTATGCAAATGGAAGAATACCTTGTATGGATTCAAGCAACTTGATGCAAAGTATCTCATATATAGCAGAAGCGTGGAGAAAAATTCCTATGATAGAGAAAGTGTATTAGAATGATTACTCAATAGTCCGGGATGATGGATTGCAAATCCATGGAAAACTTCCATGATGACAGATCTGAAGAAGTTGAGAAGACTCTGATCCAATAGACTCATCCTTGTACCAATAGTTGATTGGCTCTTTGATGTATTTGATTAATACTAGGCTAGACATTTGCTTTGCTGTGAACATGTTGAGCCAGTTCCAGATGGAACCCAACCATGAGAATTGAATAATTGCAAAGCATGCTTTGAAATGTCTTCGTTGAACGTTTGAGTACAACTGCATGGATTTATCGAATTAGTTTGAGTAGGGAGTGAAAATAGTAGAAGAAGTGCTTCTTGGATATGTTTCAGTTTGAGATTTTTCACGATATCATGGGATAGTAGGAAACAAAATTATGTTTCACTCAACACTGTAAAATCAGAGTATATTGCATCTTGTGATACTTGTACAGAAGCAATGTGGTTCCATAAGTTGGTTTATGGACTGTCTGATCAGGTGATGGATTCGAGCGTGGTATATTGTGATGATCAGAGCTGTGTGAAGATTTCAGAGAACCTAGTGTTCCATGATAGGTCGAAACACATTGAGATCAAGAATTATTTTCTCTGTGATAAAGTATAGAGGGGAGAAGTGGTTCTCCAGTATATCTCCACATATGAGAAGATAACGAACATTCTGGTAAAGCCTCTGTCCAAGATGAAAAGTTTGTGTACTTAAGGGACAAGCTGGGGCTCAGGGAAACAACTTCCTTATTGAAAAACGGAAGTGATTACTCCCAGGTTGGAAGAGAGCACCGATATGTTATTGATTTATGGACAGTCATTTTCCAGTTCGGAAAATGGTCCAGATCGGACAATCATTTTCGTAATGAAAATGGTCTGATAGATTGTTGATGTACCATAAACAACGATTCTCCTTGTGGCCAGTGTGGGGGAATGGTCTAGGACATTTCTTGGAAGTTACTTTGAGTAGTGGTCAAGTAGAATGGCCGGCCTTGTCGGGAAGTCATTCTTTTGAAGTTCACAATTGTGAGCAGTTTCGAAGAACGATCCATTTTGGAGGTTGGTACATGACATTCATTTCCTTAGGAAATGGTCTGGACAATCATTCCCTAGGGTAGTTCTCTCCAAGTTTCATTGTGATTAGTGCTAAATGAATGGCCCAGTTAGGTGAATGGTCTAGGTTCAGTAATTAGGGAAAATCATTCCCTAGGGAAGACTCATTCTCTCTAGGTTTCACTGTGATTAATGTTGGAGGAATGGTGCAATTAGGTGAATGGTCCAGGTTCAGAAATCAGGACAATTATTCTTCTATGATTGAGAAGAATAGTCCAGATATCCCATGACTGATGCTTCACTTTTCGAGGGCATATGCTCTTCCAGATCTCACAGATGTGAGTGGAAGAATGGCCCAAATGACTCAGTTTGTATCATTATATTGTTTATGCAGATTGATATGATTGTTGTAGAGACTGTATGGCTCTGGACAATATTTGTATGCTACTGTGGTGGATGTGATCCATTGGTAGTGACTAAGTGTCACTGGTTAGTATCAATGTGCTACTGAGAATGGTTGTGTACCTCTGGATAGTATTTGTATACTACTATGAATAGACACAATTGTGTTTAATTGGATGGCATTGTTCCAATTGCCATGGAGACTATCTAGTTGGATAGTGATGATGGTGCTCGTGATTTGATCATGAGATAACATGTGTGGCTATGATGATGCTACTAGTTGAATGGCCTGTTTGTGCTCAAGACCATTGCCTTTAATACATCCCTAGCTAAGAGGGAGTGTTGATATTATGGTAGCTGTGGGAGGTATTAACCTCCACGTGTAACCTTTGACAAGACTAGAATATTCCGGGAATCAAGAGAAACCCTAAAACATTGGATAATAACCCTAGAAGACAAGTTGGCTCAAGAGAATATTTAATATTGAGTTATTAGCCTCCAGAAAGAGAAGTCGGCCGAGTCAAGTGAGATAGATCAGTATAAATAGAGGGCACTAGATCTCATTTGTCACTTACTCACTCACAACTTCATAAGGACAAGAAGTGCACATGACTGGAGGACAACTACAACTGCAACAATGGTGACTTGGTATATTGGTTATGGTTTGGACTTTCTGCTTGGTCTTTGGTTATTCTTGCTTGGTGCACTAGCCTTGGAGAAAGGTTCGCTACCTTGGTTGGCTATTATATTGCTTCCAAAATTATTCTTTCTTTCAAGGTTAAGGTGCTCAGGGGTGGCCTTTGTGCCTATGGTTGGGAGAAAACATTGCTATATTGTCTATGGTGAAATGAGCACACCTATTTTTCTAACAGTCACTACCACTGATACTGTCACTGCCACTATCACCAATACTTCAACCAACCTGTCACTATCCCTATCACCATCACTGTCACTGATATAGCATCATCAACCAACTATAACCAGATCCACTCACATGGATACCAAAGACCATCACCAAACCATGTACAAAAACCTATACCATACTATGTACATCAACCATGTACCGAAACATGTACCATACTATGCATCAACCATACATCAAAACTTGTATCATACCATGTACCTCAACCATGTACCGGAACCTCTACCATACCATGTACATCAATCATGTATCAAACTTGTACCATCTCATGGATCAACCATATACCATATCACTCATGGTATGTCTCAATCATTACATACACCATGTACCATAAGATATCATCAATGAAGTGCCTCAAGCATAACCAAGATAGCCAATATACCAATATAGCCAAGATATGCTTATGATCAATGTACCATAACATCACCAAGGTGTACCTCAACATGTACCAACATCATCAAGACATGTCTCAAGTATGTTCCACAACATCCAATGCATGTACCTCAAACATGTTCCATAACCTCATTAAGAAGTGCCTCAAACATGAATCGATATCACCAAGAAATCCACCTCATACATGTACGAAGAATATGCCTCACACCATGCACAAAATATGTGCCTCAAGCATATACTGATGCCTCAACAAGATACCAAAGGAATGACCATCACATCATTAACATGTAACCAAGATGTACCTCAAACCATGTGCCTCAAGCATGTGGCAAATCCATAAACCATGTACCAAGAGATACCATGAAACATATGTGCCATATCACTCATGATATTCCTCAAGCATATACCATACAAAAAACCATATGCCAAGTATCCAAGATGTGCCTCCCGGCATATACCGAAACTCACAAAGACATGCCTCAAGAACGTGCCAACCTTCCAAGATGCAAGCCTTAAAACACATATAATAACATACCTTTAGATCTATAGCTAACTTGATACATGAGATTCAAAACCTGTAGTTCTTCTTTATTCTTAGCAACCTAGTACTAACATCCTCCTTCAAATCAAGTTTATCCTTGCAGGACTAACCCATGCATCACATAGATCCTCATGGGACAAGTTCCATACAACATGCAAGGGTGCCTCACAGGACACTATTAGCCTGACCCGTGGGGGTCATCCAAACTAGGGTTTCTAAAAAACCCTCGTTCTCCACTGCAATATTGAAACTTCTCCTTCGCACTTCCTTCATTGCCTCAGACTCGCTACCTCAAATTCCCCAAATAGATCAAGTGTGCTCACATAGAATATATTCAATAAATTTGTGTGCCTCAGATTCACCAAATACATCAAGTGTGCTCACATAGAAGATATTCAATAAAGTTGTGTGCCTCAGATTTGCTGCCTCAGACTCACAACGAATTTCAATGACTTCTTTCCTTAAATTAAGGGCCAACCTGTACTATCTTGTTATAACCACTTTACCCTTTTAATTAATGACTTGTAACTGTTTAGGAGCTTCTTAACCATTCTTCGGGGCTTCTAACTTCGTGACCTCATAACTCCTCAATTGCGAGGAATCACATGACGTTCCACCTACCATTGGAAATGACACGACGAGGACTATCCATCTATGAGTGTGTTACCTACATTTACACCGTCCTTCATGTCCTTGTTCCTAAAACAACTTCAGGCTTCATGACCGCACCTCTAGGGCTTCTTGTAGACTTATTAAAAGTGTCTTCCCGTGAGGGCCATGCTTAGAGCTAACCCATAAGGGGACCATTTTGGAGACTTATCCAAATACGCACATCACTTTTGTTGACATCAATGAAAACCACTTCTGTTGACATCAATGGAAACCAACTATCCAACAATATCCCCCTTTGGCATTAATGACAACACTCATACTCCAACACTTATGCTCCACCTATGACCAATGCTTCTGATATTTATCTCCTCATGTTTCTCTCCCCCTTTGACATCAATGGAAAAGGGTATCTCCATTTGCGTTTTCTCCCATTGTCTTCATGCTTTTGATCTTTCTCTTTCTTCCTCTTTGTTATCATAGGAAAAAGGGTAACTCCCCCTGTCGATATGTCTCCCCTTGTCTTCATGCTTCTAATCTAGTCTCTCTTTTTGATGATTTATCTACCCTTGACTTCTATGCAAGATGTTGTGTAGGTCAATGTGAGGTTTTCTATATATACTTCCATTTCTTTCTTCCAGTGTTTCTTGTCCATTGGTGATTCCTCATGTAATTCACTGACATATATAAAAAAACATTAAAAAATTACTCGACTTCAAATATTCATGGCTTGTCAAGTTCACATCAATGACCATACTTTGACGATATCATTCTTGCTGACGATTTCTCTTCCCATTTTCTTTTGTACCTTTCACTTCTTTCCTTCATGTGACTAACTGATTCCATTGATTCCAATTTTTAATATGCTTTCATCCACTGTCATATATCTTCTCTGATTCATGTCTTGTAGACCTTCCAAATATCTCAAGAAATCCATCTTTGTTCATATGTCATAAGAAACTATCCATGACTCTGCTACACAAATGCACACAAAGCTGATCCATTTGTTGCAATTGATCACAACATATTCCTTGTTTCTCAATCTGCAAATCAAACTCTACACATCTGCAACAATATGTATTGAATATATCCTAGTGTGAATACATGCTTGGAATCCTCAATACAATCATGAATCTTTGCCTCAAAAGTGTGCCACTGATATTCTTCGTAACTGTCAGCTGATACCTACATGGTAATGTGTTCTGAAAGATTCTCCTCAAACAATCAAACTGTCATAAGACATTCTGCACTTTAGTCATCAAACCACTCTGAAACTGCCTTCCCAAAATCTGCAAACAACTCAGACTGCTCAAAAGATAGTTCTCTGATCTGTAGAGCTATTGCTTGGACTCCCCCTCTTCAATATTCATATTTATCGGGAGTCTCCAAGATGAATGGCTCAAAAAAATATCCTCTTTGATGTAGAGTAATGTTCCTCTTCTTCTATAGATTCATCATTTTCCTTTTCATCCTCTTCTTGAATTTTGACATCCTTTTCATTTTCTTCCCAAATTCTGACATATTCCTCTTCATTCTCTTCCTGGATTCTAACATCTTCCTCTTTGAATGTAGATTCATCATGATCTTTCGTTGTTGCAAACCTTGTGAGTACGATCTCTAGGACCTGGTTTTCATTCACATGCTCTTCTTGTTTTTTGTTTCTTATCCAAACCTTCATGTATATGACATCAATGTTTTCCTTCATGGGAGGATCTATCACGATTCTACAATTTTGAGCTATGTGACCATAATTATGGAATTTTTAATATTCAATATTGGAGAGAGCTACATAACCATCTCTTGTTTGAACATTTCTTCCATATGCTCTGCAATTTATTGTGAAGGACACAAGGTTTCGTAATGAGCAGTTCACTCTGAATCCATATATAATAATAATAATAATAATAATAATAATAATAATAATAATTGATTGTAAAATAATGATGATATTATAAGGATAGGGCCTTCCTATATATATTCCCTTTATGGGTTTATGAAGAGTCATGACATTTTATTACATTAATGTTTAATTTACTTGGTAAATCCAATTGGTAAGCTACATGACTTATTTATTACATTAATGTTTAAAGACGTTGTGGATACAACTTTTATCTGGTAAATCCAACTGGTAAGCTACATGACTGATTTTTCTATTTATTTGATATGGTCCATAAAACTTTGGAGCCAATTTATTCTTCTTATGTTGTTTAAGGGATAACTGTTTGTAAGGTTGAAGTCTCACAAATACCCAGTCTCCTACTTCAAACTCTCTTTCTGTTCGGTTTTGGTCCACTTGTTGCTTCATTCGGTTCCTTGCAACTGTTAAGTTTTCTTTGAGTAACTAAAGGATTTTCTGAGTTTTGTCTAAATGGTCTTTTACTGGCGCAAATTTTATGTGACTGGTGGCAACTCCTTCCATGATGGAGGTTCATAACCATAAAGAGCTTGGAAATATGCCATTTTAGCTGATGTGTGATAAGTGGAATTACACCACCACTCAGCAAGGTGCAACCATTGAAACCATTGTATTCATGCTTCTGATCTTTCTCTTTCTTCCTCTTTGATATCATAGGAAAAAGGGTAACTCCCCCTGTTGATATGTCTCCCCTTGTCTTCATGCTTCTAATCCAGTCTCTCTTTTTGATGATTTCTCTACCCTTGACTTCTATGCAAGATGTTGTGTAGGTCAATGTGAGGTTTTCTATATATACTTCATTTTCTTTCTTCCGGTGTTTCTTGTCCATTGGTGATTCCTCGTGTAATTCACTGACATATATAAAAAACATTAAAAAATTACTCGACTTCAAATATTCATGGCTTGTCAAGTTCACATCAATGACCACACTTTCCTTTGACGATATCGTTCTTGCTGACGATTTCTCTTCCCATTTTCTGTTGTATCTTTCACTTCTTTCCTTCATGTGACTAACTGATTCCATTGATTCCAATTTTTAATATGCTTTCATCCACTGTCATATATATTCTCTGATTCATGTCTTGTAGACCTTCCAAATATCTCAAGAAATCCATCTTTGTTATTATGTCATAAGAAACTATCCATGACTCTACTACACAATTGCACACAAAGCTGACCCATCTGCTGCAACTGATCACAACATATTCCTTGTTGTTCAATCTGCAAATCAAACTCTACACATCTGCAATAATATGTACTGAATATATCCTAGTGTGAATACATGCTTGGAATCCTCAATACAATCATGAATCTTTGCCTGAAAAGTGTGCCACTGATATTCTTCGTAACTGTCAGCTGATACCTGCATGGTAATGTGTTCTGAAAGATTCTCCTCAAACAATCAAACTGTCATAAGACATTATGCACTTTAGTCATCAAACCACTCTGAAACTACCTTCCCAAAATCTGCAAACAACTCAGACTGCTCGAAAGATAGTTCTTTGATTTGTAGAGCTATTGCTTGGACTCCCCCTCTTCAATATTCATATTTACCGGGAGTCTCCAAGATGAATGGCTCAAAAATATATCCTCTTTGATGCAGAGTAATGTTCCTCTTCTTCTATAGATCCATCATTTTCCTTTTCATCCTCTTCTTGAATTTTGACATCCTTTTCATTTTCTTCCCGAATTCTGACATATTCCTCTTCATTCTCTTCCTGGATTCTAACATCTTCCTCTTTGACTATAGATTCATCATGATCTTTCACTGTTGCAAACCTTGTGAGTACGATCTCTAGGACCTGGTTTTCATTCACCTGCTCTTCTTGTTTTTCGTTTCTTATCCAAACCTTCATGTATCTGACATCAATGTTTTCCTTCATGGGAGGATCTATCACGATTCTACAATTTTGAGCTATGTGACCATAATTATGGAATTTGTAATATTCAATATTGGAGAGATCTACATAACCATCTCTTGTTTGAACATTTCTTCCATATGCTCTGCAATTTATTATGAAGGACACAAGGGTTCGTAATGAATAGTTCACTCTGAATCCATAATAATAATAATAATAATAATAATAATAATTGATTGTAAAATAATGATGATATTACAAGGATAGGGATTGCCTATATATATGCCCTTTATGGGTTTATGAAGAGTCATGACTTTTAGTCATGACATTTTATTACATTAATGTTTAATTTACTCGGTAAATCCAACTAGTAAGCTACATTACTTATTTATTACATTAATGTTTAAAGACGTTGTGGATACAACTTTTATCTGGTAAATCCAACTGGTAAGCTACATGACTGATTTTTCTATTTATTTGATATGGTCCATAAAACGTTGGAGCCAATTTATTCTTCTTATGTTGTTTAAGGGATAATTGTTTGTAAGGTTGAAGTCTCACAAATACCCAGTCTCCTACTTCAAACTCTCTTTCTGTTCGGTTTTGGTCCACTTGTTGCTTCATTCGGTTCCTTGCAACTGTTAAGTTTTCTTTGAGTAACTGAAGGATTTTCTGACTTTTGTCTAAATGGCTTTTTACTGACACAAATTTTATGTGACTGGTGGCAACTCCTTCCATGATGGAGGTTCATAACCATAAAGAGCTTGTAAATATGCCATTTTAGATGATGTGTGATAAGTGGAATTACACCACCACTCAGCAAGGTGCAACCATTGAAACCATTTATTTTGTTTGTTGGAGATAAACCAATGAATATAGGTTTCTAAACATTTATTGACAAATTATGTTTGACCATATGTTTGAGGGTGGTAAGTTGAGCTCATATTGAGAGAGGTTCCGATCTGTTTGTAAAATTCTCTCCAAAAATTCCCTTTAAATTTGGCATCTCTATCGCTGAAGATACTTTAGGGAACCCATGTAGTTTGTAAATATTTTTACAGAATATTTCAACCGTTTGTTTTGTTGAATCTGTTTTCCTTACTCCAATAAAGTGTTCATACTTAGTGAGTCTTTCTACTACTACTAATATTT
Source organism: Picea engelmannii (assembly GCA_009831015.1). Classification (NCBI taxonomy): domain Eukaryota; kingdom Viridiplantae; phylum Streptophyta; class Pinopsida; order Pinales; family Pinaceae; genus Picea; species Picea engelmannii. Next base: position 415,222 of record ML796164.1, read on the forward strand.
TATCTTTTCCGTTGGATATGGGTAGTCCTTCAATGAAATCCATTGAAATTTATTCCCATTCTTGGTTGGGAATGTGTAATGGGTGGAGTAAACCAGGGGTCGAAACATTTTCATTCTTGTTCCTTTGACATAGATCACATTTTGCTACATATTTTCGAATTTCTGCACTCATCCCTTTCCAAAAAAATGATTGTTGTGCATTATAGTATGTTTTGAAAAATCCTACATGACCTGTAGCTGGGAAATCATGAGATTCTTGAAGAACCTTGGCTTTAAATATTGAGTTGGTATTTAAGTAGATTCTCCCTTTATACCATAAGATGTCGTTTTTCCATTCAAACTTAGGATATTGATTTAAATTGTTGATTATAGAGCAAGTCTCCGGTTTTTTTGCATACTCAGTTCGGATTTCATCCAACCATTCTGGGATGGTTATTGATATTGAAAAAACTTGTGTTTCTTCATCTTTTCATGATAGGGCATCATCCACGATGTTGTATTTTCCTCTTTTATGTATAATTTCTATATCAAACATGGCATTTTTTTCCATCCACTTCTGTTGTTCGATTGACAATGTTTTTTGTTCTAACAAGTACTAGAGACTGTTATGATATATGCGTATCAAGAACTTACTTCCCAATAGATATTGGCACCATTTTGTTAATGCATGCATGATGGAAAACATTTCCTTGTTTTAAGTGGATTGTAAGCATTCTGTTTGATTTAATTTCCTTCTCTCAAAAGCTATTGGGTTCCCATCTTGCATCGATATTGCTCCAATTCCAAGACCTGACATGTCACACTCAATGATGAAAGGTTTGGAGAAGTCAGGTGTTTCTAATACTAGGGTTGTGGACATAATGTTTTTTAAGTTTTCAAAACATTTTTGTGCTTCCATATTCCATTGGAAGGAGTTTTTCTTAAGGAGATTTGTTAGAGGGGCGCTTAAATGAGCATAATTCTTGACGAATCTTCAATAATATCCCGCCAATCCTAGAAATCCTCTTAACTTGGATATGTTTTGGGGTTTAGGCCATTATGTGATTTCCCTGATTTTCTTGGGGTCTACCTTGACTCCTTTTTTGGATATGATGTGACCAAGGTACTCTACTTCGTCCTTGTCAAATGTACATTTTGACATTTTGGCGTAGAATTGATTTTCCTCCAGAAGAGATAACACTTGTCCCAAATGTTTTATATGCTCCTCCCATGTTTTACTGTACACTAAGATATCATCGAAGAAGACTAAGACATGTTTTTGTAAGTATGGGTGGAATAATTCATTCATTGTCGCTTGGAAAGTGGCGGGGGCATTAGTTAGCCCAAAAGGCATCACCTTGAATTCGTAGTGTCCTTCATGTGTCTAGAAGGCAGTCTTGGCTACATATTCTAGTATGAATCTAATATGATAGTACCCAGATATTAAATCAAGTTTTGAAAAATATCTTGCTCCGTGAAGTTCATCCAACATTTCATCAATAAATGTGATGGGAAATTTATTTTTAATTGTTATTGTGTTTATCCCTCAATAATCTATGCATAATCTGAAAGATCCATCTTTATTTCGAACTAACACTATTGGAGCGACATATGGACTTCTGATTTTCATGATGACACCACATTTTAATAGGTCTTGGACTAATATTTCTATCTCTGTTTTGTGGTGATGGGGGTATCTGTATGGTCTAACCTTTGCTGGGCTTGATCCTGGCTTAACTTCAATTATATGTTCAATTCTTCTTTGAGGCGGTAACTCCATGGGAAGGTCTTGAAATACCTTCTTATGTTTTTGAATTAGATCTTGGATGTCTGATGTTCTGGAGTCATCCTGTTCTGATTCTTGTATTTCTATTTGTGGCATTGGATGAAGTATGTAGTTGCTCCTTTTCATAGCATTTTTTCCATTTGTTGTGACGACACAACCTGTGTTTGTGGAGGTTGAAAACCATATAATTTATAACTTTTCTCTTGCCACTTGAATTGGATGAAATGTTCTTGGTGATTGACTGAGTATGTGCCCAAGGTTTTTAACCATTGGACTCCTAAAACCACATCTACTCCTCCTAGAGGGACGGTGTAGAGTTCTGATTCCAAATTGAAATCTTGTATTTGGAGTTTTACCTTATGCAATTTTTCGACATTTCCAATTTTTTTTCCATCTACAACCATTACTTTCATATCTGGAATTGGATATACACATAATTTGAGTTTCCTTGCAATCTTGATATCAAGGAAATTGTGGGTACTTCCGGTGTCGATTAGTACAATGACATTACCAGTTTTGATATGTCCTTTTAATTTGAGAGTTTGTGGTTGGGTAATGCCTGTGATGACTGCAAGCGATATTATTGGTGTGTTGTCTTCTATGAGTTATAAAGTGTCATTTTGAAAATTTTCCATTTATTCATTTATTGATTATGTTGAGTCTGAGTCGTCATCTTTTTCTGCTTCACAAGTGTACAATTTTTTTGAGTTATCTTCGATTTGGCACCAATGTCTTGGGTCCCATTTCTCTCCACATCATTTACATTTTCCTTATTTTTTTTGTTCTTACTCTAAACTTCTTCTTCTATCTTCACGTAGATTGGGTGGTATGTATTTGTCATTTCCTATGGCCTGAGGTGCACTCCTTCTTGAGTAAACCTTGCTGAATCTTAATTGGCCTTCTAGTTTTTCTTCTACGGCTTTTGCCTTGCGTATTTCTTTTCTACTGTAGTAACCTCATGTAATCTTAACTCGTCTTGGATATGTGGTTTGAGACCACCTATGTAAGACTGGAGAAATTGATCATTAGATAGTCCAAATACTCGGGTGGCAAGAGCTTCCCATTGATGTGTAAATTCATCTATGCTGCCTTTTTGTTGTAATCTGGTGAGTTTTGAAAAAAAATCTTTTTCTGAGATACCCTGGAATCTTTTAAAAAAACATTTTTGAAAGAATTCCAATTATATGACTGAATTCTTCCTTTCCACCATAGATACCAATTGTATGTAGTGCCTTCAAGGTACATGGATGCATATTTGACCTTTTCTTCATCAGTTGTAATATTACATATATGGAAATATTCTTCAGTTTTGTTAAACTAGGCCACACATTGGTTATCGCCTCCATTGTATTTTGATAGTTCAATTTTGGCTTTGGGAGGATAAATTATTAAGGGTTGATGTTGTGATATAGGTTGGGAATTTGAATTGTAGGGAGGTGGTGGCGACGATGGTGGTAGGGGTGATGTGTTAGATGTGCTTGAGTCACTTGGTTTTGGTTGGGTGGCTTGTTGGTGCCCTTGGCCTTTTATTAAATTTAAAACCTCATTAATATTTTTTTCCTGATGTTGTCATCAAAACCAGAATTTGTTGCAAATCGTCATTTATTTCTCATTTAAATTTTCCCAAACCTCGTTGTAGGTTAACAAGGGTAATTTTCTGTTCCCCGCCATAGTTAACACTTTCCATCCTGGAGCCTGTCACATTGTACTAAACTTTGGTAATGGTTCATGGTTCATTATCTCATGAGAAGAAGGGCTAGGATGTCGAGGTTGATGCAACTGCTGCTAAAATAATAATAATAAAGAAATAATTTTGCAAAAGAAAGAAAGAATGGGATAACAGATGGACAACTGCAAAAGAAAAAGGCCAGCTTGATCTCTATCCCCTCTAATGGTAATCACCCCCTGTCCCGATACACTGAATGCACATATATAACAAGACTTTATCAAAATAAAAGAACATCAAAAGGAAAGAAAAGGGGTTTGGAATGCAAAAAGTACCGAGGAAAGGGTAACAAAGAAACAAGTGTACCCTCCACAAAGGCGCTCATAGAAATGGACTCAATGACACCATAAGCCATGAAGTAAGCACAACATGTGTCACTATCACACTTACTCTTGAAGGGTTCTTTTATTCCACCATTTCCCTCAGGACCTATCCCTCTACATGGGTCTTTTCTTTCACTATTTTGGTTGGAACATGTTAAGAACCAAATATTAAAATAACATAAAAACCTCAGAATAAGTACTCAACGCCTTGAAAAAGAGAGAAATTCAAATAATAATCCTTTTCGATGGGGAAACCTGCTTATACATCATGTGAATTCACAAATACAAGATGATTCCAAATGAAAATGTCTCCTTGGTATATATAGGAGACTAGGAGGTACAATTACAACTAATGGACCCAAGATGACATAAATAAAATAACAAATCTAATGAAATATGCACCAATTAAGGGGTAATGTGCCACAATTTAGGGCTCACCATGCCCCTCCCCTTTAGACAAGTGTTGTCCTCAATGCTTGAGTAGTTCTGGATGCTTTTGTATAAAAGACTCATCTTCCCACATGGAATCTTCAACAGTCAGTTTCTTCCACTTAATTGGATACTTTGAAATTGATCTATTCCTCAACTGGCGAATTCTTGTGTCAGTGATAGCTTCATGATCCAATATGACTTTTCCTTCCTCGTCAAGTTTTGGAAATATAGTTTTAACTGGGATCTTGTCACCTATAACCTTCTTTAAGCATGAAACATGGAAAACTGGGTGTACTTGCGAAGATGCAGGTAAATCTAATTTGTATGCCATAGTACCAATATTTTGCAACACCTTATAAGGGTCATAGTACTTTGGTGATAATTTATTATCCTTCTTAGCTTGCTTGAGGGACATCTGTTTGTATGGTTGTAGTCTTAAAAATACCCAACCCCCTACTTCAAAACTTCTTTCACTACGATGTTGATCTTCTTGTTGTTTCATGCGATTCTGTGCCATGGTCAAGTTGTACTTTAAGAGTTAGAGAGCTTGATATTGATGCTTGATGTGATATTCCATTGTTTGAACCTTATATTTTTCTTTTAGAGAACAAGTGATGCACGATGGGTGATATCCATAAAGCACCATAAATGGTGTCATTTTTGTTGCAATATGAAAGGAAGTGTTATACCACCATTCTGCCAAGGGTAACCACTTGAACCATTGTGTTTGTTTATCAGAGACAAAGCAATAAAGGTATCCTTCCAGACATTTGTTCACTATCTCAGTTTTTCCATCAGATTGAGGATGATAAGATGAGATATGAGCCAATTGAGTACCCAAACAAGAAAATAATTCTGTCCAAAAATGTCCATTGAAGATGGTATCTCTATCACTTACAATAACATTTGGGCTTCCATGTAGCTTTTGAACTGTCTCCATGAATGCAGTATAAATTGTGCTGCCTTCGAAAGGTTGAGAGAGTGCAGAAAAGTGTGTGTACTTGGTAATTCTATCAACAATCACCATGATGACACTCTTTCCTTCAGACTTCGGTAACCCTGTAATGAAATCCATGGAAACCTTCTCCCAACACCAACTTGGAATGGTTAATGGTTGTAAAATACCTGCGGTATTAATTGTTTCCACATTATTTTGTTGACAAAGCAAACATTCTGCCATAAACCTTTGAACATCAGTTTTAAGGCCATCCCAAAAAAATTCCCTCTTCACCCTATGACAGGTTTTCAAAAATCCTGAGTGCCCTCCTACTAGAGAGGTGTGCAATTCAAAAAGTACCTTTTGTTTGAGTTGGGAGTTCTTACATAAATATAAGTGATATTTGTACCATAGTGAATCATTTTTCCATGTAAATGTATCAGATGTACTGGAATCCTGCTGCAACATTTGAATGAGATTCAACACTTATTCGTCATTCTTCCATTCATCCCTTGCTTCTATTATCCAACCAGGTTGGATGATAGAGATAACACAGAGAAAGGCCTCAACATCTTCATCCTTTCTTGAGAGTGCATCTGCCACAACATTTTGCTTCCCTTTTTTATAGATGATTTCAAAGTCATAACCCAACATCTTGGTCACCCATTTTTGTTTCTCTTCTGAAGATATTCTTTGTTCCAAGAAGTATTTAAGACTGTCATGATATGTTTTGACCTTGAAGTGCCGACCTATTAGGTAAGGGAACCATTGCTTCAATGCATGTAGTATTTTTTATCATTTCCTTCTCATAAATGGGTTTGTGTAAGTCATTTCCATTTAGTGTACTACTTTAAAAAGCAAGGGGCCTTCCTTATTGCATTAGAACAACACCAATGCCATTTCCCGAGGCATCACATTCCACAATAAAAGTTTTTGTGAAGTCTGGTGTGGTCAAGACAAGAGCTTTTCACATTTCCTCATTAAGTTGTTCAAAAGCTTGAGTTTCCTTTGGATTCTATGAAAATGCATCCTTCTTAGTTAATGCAGTTAAAGGTGATACTATTCTTCCATAGTTCCGAAAAAAATTGCCGTAGTAACCTGTCAAACCCAAAAATCCTCTAGGATTCTTCAATGTTTTGGGAATCAACCATTCCATCATGGATTTAATATTGTTAGGGTCTACCTTGACACCTTCATGAGATACAATATGACCCAAATACTCTACCTCCTTCACCCCAAATAAACATTTGGGTAGTTTGGCATATAGTTGTTGCTCCTTTAGTAGATGTAGCACCCTATCAACATGTCGAACATGATCTTCCCAAGACTTTCTATAGATTAGTATATCATCAAAAAATACTAACACAAATTTTCGAGGGAAGGGCTTGAAATGGAATTCATCAACCCTTGGAATGTGGAAGGTGCATTTGTAAGGCCATAAGGCATGACCAAAAATTCATAATTGCCTTTGTGAGTTCTGAATGTTGTTTTCGGGATATCTTCTTCCATCATCCTAATTTGATGGTACCCTGAATGAAGATCCAACTTTGTTAAGTAGATTTCTCCATGTAGTTCATCTAAGAATTCATCAATGATGAAAATGGGAAACTTATCTTTAATGGTGATCTTTTTGAGCTCTCTATAATATTGACACATACACCATGAGCCCTCTTTCTTAAGTACCATTACCACAGGTGTAGAGTAAAAACTTTGGCTAGGTATAATAATTCCAACCCCTAACATTTCTTCAACCATACATTCAATTTCACTCTTCTGGGCATAAAATTATCTATAAGGTTTGATGTTAGGATGAACATGTTGATACTGAGAAGGGGGTGAATCAGTATCAAGTACAATTAAAAAACATTTTTCAACTTATACTTAATCCATTCAATTATATCCAATGAGCAATGAACAATAGTGTAAGAGTTACACCAATACACCACAATACACCATGCACAATATGTGAGAAATAATCAATAGTTTTTGTTCAAGGGAAGTAATGACTTCCAAAGGTAGCTACAACTTCCAAATGTAAAGGGAGGGATAAACCTCCAATAGGAAGATACAATCCTTCAATATCAAGAGAGAGTTGAACTCTCCATCCTTGCCCCTTCCTTCCACCCAATAATATATGAGAGATAATAAAACTTTACATTAAATCATCACCATCAACCAACCATCACATAGAGCCTGATAATGATTCCTGAGACTTCTTCAATTTCTGCAATTCTTCAATTCTTGGAGTACTCTGATCCTGTAGATAATATTACTCAATGTATTCTCTGAAACTCCTCCAATTTTCACTCCTTGAATCCTCCCCAAAAAGAGGTTATAGAAAGAATGGTAGACTTTATTCAATTCTGGTCTATTTAGAAGACCCAACTTGTACAACATGCCCCGCGCTCAATATTTAACATCCTATTATGAAACTAGCACAAAAGAAACAAAAGTTCATAATCCTTCCAATGGAAGTGGTCCCACTTCATTTGGATTCTATATGAATAATTTATGTCTTTTTTACCCGGAACACCTGTTTATTGACTAGCTTCAGGACTGGTCACAAACCCTATCTTCCACAGAGTGTATCTCCATAATTATAGAGAATAAAGAGCTGAAATTTTTACCAGAGGTACCTTGATATGTCTTCTCAATAGCATAGTGATTTCACCATTTGAATCGTTCTAGAAAATTTTTTATAGCAAAAATGGTAAGATGACCTGAAAATAACATACCTTAGAACACATCACCAAAAGACTTCATCCTCCCTTGAAATCCAACCTTCTTTTCTTCTTATTACCTTTGAAATTCGACTTGTATCAAATGAATGTATAATGATGTTTATT
>ML796164.1:423524-433774 GCA_009831015.1 Picea engelmannii
TGTGGCACTCAATAATACTTCATCCTTATTTTTGGTCTTTGGGACATTTTCTTCCTTAGAATCCTTTTGTGTGGCTTCTGTCTTCTCTCTCTTCTTCATGTCTAGGATGTATATGTTGTTCGTTCTTCTTGTTGCAGTTGCAAACAATCTTCCTGAGTTATTTTCTCTGATTTTACATTTTCAGGAATCAAACGTAAGAGTGTATCCTTGATCACACATTTTACTAACACTGAGTAGATTATGATTCAAGTCTTCAACCAGCATAACATTCTTTGCTTTTACATTTTTTCTTCCAATATCTACTACACCTTCTCCAAGTATTTTGGCAGATGAGTCATCTACAAATGCAACATTGCCACCCTTTCTCTTCAAGCTGATGAATTTGTCTTGATCCCCGGTCATGTGTGAAGAACATCCACTGTCTATGTACCATTCATCTTCTTCTTTACATTCTTCAATGGTCAATGCTATTCGACAATATTCATTGTTTGGAATCTCTTTCCTTCTCCATACTGTGGTTGGCATAGGGACATCTTCATTCATATATCTGCAATCTCATGCTTTGTGACCAAGATAATTGCATTTGTAGAATACAATATTTTCTTCCATCAACGAGTAAAATGAATTATAACTTCTGTTGACAAATCCACGATTATTTCCATATCTTTTGTTTACACCATTCATGTTTCTTGCGTATTTGTTCCTTTCATCGATTTTGCAATTAATTGCCTTATGTCCAAATTTTTTGCAAGTATAACAATGACCAAGAAAGAAATTTTGATATCTGGGAGTAAGTGACCTTCTTTGTGATGTAGTCCATCTGGGTTCATGATCTACTCTTCTGTAGTTTCCTTCATACTGATTGAAGCTTCTTTGATTTCTGAAGGTAGGAGGTCTTCTTGGATATTCATCTCTTTTGTAATCAATTCTTCTTTATGGTATCCTGGTCCACTTCTCATCAACTGCCAGTGTAGCTCTTTTTTCAACCTTCTTGTTGGTATTTTCATCTTCTTTGTATGAAGTTTCACCCATGCATCCAAGATGTGTTAATTCTTTTGGCATTTGAGAGTTTCTTAAGCTCTTCCTCAATGAGATAACTTCTTGTTCAAGTTTCTCACAATCTTCTTTTTTCTTTATCATTTGGACCTTCTTTACTTCTGCTATTCTTCTTGCTTCTTCGAGTAGAGTTTTCAAGGAAATGGTTTCTTCTCTTAGTTTATGAAAGTCTTCTAATTGTTTCTTTAAGCTTACAACTGTCTTTTCATAACTACTTAGTTCACTTCTTAGTTTTCTATGCGTTTCTTTGAGCTTGCTATTTTCAATCTCAACATGCTTCAATTTTTTAAGATTCTAATCTTCTTGTTGAATCATTTCTACTTCATGATTTTCTTCTTCTTCATTGTCATCTCTTTCAATCCTTGGATGAGGACATTCAAATTCAACATGTCCTACTCCTTCACAATTAAAGCAAAAGAACTAACCTCTATTTTCTTCTTTGAAATCTGAGATGTTGTAATCTTCTTCAACTTCTTCTGCTTCTTCCGTTGCATAAAGGTCTTGTAGCTTGTCCCAAAGATCTTTTGCTGATGCACATGATCCCACCTTGGATTTCACTGAATCTGTCAATCCATCCAGGATGGTATCTATTGCCAGTTTGTTGTTCCTTTTTGCTTCCTTCTGAGCTGTAGTCTTTGGTTTCTTCAAAGCATTGTATTCTGAAGCAACTGAGAACCAAACATCTACCCCAAGAGCTTTCAAGTAAGTTTCCATTTTATTTTTCCAGTATTGAAAATTCCTTCCATCAAATGGTGGAATCCCATTTGTAATGTTGTCTTCCATTTCTGCATAGGATCTTCCTTCCAGTGGTTAAATTGTATTGAAGGTAACCCACTTTGATACCAATTGTTGATACTGAGAAGGGGGTGAATTCGTATCAAGTACAATTTAAAAACCTTTTTCAACTTATAATTAAACCATTCAATTATATCCAATGAGCAATGAACAATAGTGTAAGAGTTACACCAATACACCACAATACACCATGCACAATATATGAGAAATATTCAATAGTTTTTGTTCAAGGGAAGTAATGACTTCCAAAGGTAGCTACTGCTTCCAAATGTAAAGGGAGGGATAACCATCCAAGAGGAAGATACAATCCTCCAATATCAAGAGAGAGTTGAACTCTCCATCCTTTCCCCTTCCTTTCAGCCAAGAATATATGAGAGATAATAAAACTTTACATTAAATCATCACCATCAACCAATCATCACATAGAGCCTGATAATGCTTCCCGAGACTTCTTCAATTTTTGCAATTCTTCAATTCTTGGAGTACTCTTATCCTGTAGATAATATTAATCGATGTATTCTCTGAAAATCCTCCAATTTTCACTCCTTGAATCCTCCCCAAAAAGAGGTTATAGAAAGAATGGTAGACTTTATTCAATTCTGGTCTATTCAGAAGACCCAACTTGTGTAGCATGCCCCACGCTCAATATTTAACATCCAATTCTGAAACTCACATAAAAGAAACCAAAGTATGTACTATTTCCAATGGAAGTGGTCCCACTTAATTTGGATTATGTATGAATAAGTTATGACTGTTTTACCCGGAACACCTGTTTATTGACTAGCTTCAAGACTGGTCACAAACCCTATCTTCTACAGAGTGTATCTCCATAATTATAGTGAATCAAGAGCTGAAATTTTTACCAGAGGTACCTTGATATGTCTTCGCAATACCATAATGATTTCACCATCTGAATCGTTCTAGAAAAAAAGTTATAGCAAAAATGGTAAGATGACCTGAAAATAACATACCTTAGAACACATCACCAAAAGACTTCATCCTCCCTTGAAATCCGACCTTATTTTCTTGTTATTACCCCTGAAATTTGACTTGTATCAAATGAATGTATAATGATGTTTATTTATACCATTTATGTCACTTCCTTTTAACATTAGGGCCGACCTGACACTTTCTTATTTTGTAATTCTTTTCTTTAATTATCTCCAGGGCCTACATATACTTCCTTCTTCAATTCGCTTTGTCATCTTCAAAAATTCATTTCTCCTCAACCATGAGGATCCACGTGACGTGCCACATACCACTGGAAACAACATTATGTATAATATCCATCCATGAGTGTTGTATCTTCATGTGCATTTTCTTTCATGTCCAAATACCTTCATCAATCTTGCGGTCCAAAACCCATGACTAGGGCTGACATCAATGACAACAACCAATCTTCCAACAGAACACTCCCAGGAATTAAGTGAATAACATGATCATGATTGTGAGTGGGTGGAAGACCTATGGTAATATCTTCAAATACTTTGGAATGCTTATCAATGATCCATTGGAGATCTAGGGGAATGGATGGCTTAGATGTTTGAACATCTAGTGAGAATAGTTTTACAATTACATCATGATGCCTCCTTTTAAATAATTTTTTCATGCCATTATAAATTACCACCTTACTGGGTTTCTCTGTGATACCCCTTAACTCAAATTCCTTTCCTTCCAATGAAAATTTCATGAAAAGTTCTTGAAAATTAAAATCCATTGTTTCCAATGATTTTAACCATTGGACCCCTAGTACGACATCACCACCACCCATGGGTATAACAATCATTTGACTATTCATTACATATTCCCCCATAATAAGATTGATCTTATGGATTTTTTTTGAGCAATTGATAGTTCCTCCATTTGAAACCATTACTTGAAACTCTGGCCCTGGATATATAAACCAATTGAGAGCTTTGGATAATTTACAGTGAGTGAAGTTATGAGTACTACCATAATCAATTAACACTATTACCTTTTTATTTTTGATATATCCTTCGATCTTGAGGGTTTTAGGAGTGATAATTCCAGCCAATGCATGACATGATATGGTGGGAGTCATCTCTTTAGAAGAAATCTCTTCTACATCTTCATCTTGAGATGGTTCTTGTTCTTGTTCTTCTTCCTCTTCACAATATATGTAGACTATTTTATTATCACTACATTTATGTCCCTTACTGTACTTGTTGTCACAATTAAAGCATAAACCTTTTTCTTTTCTTTCCTCCAATTTTTGAGGTGTCAACCTTGTAGGTTGAGGTGGTTTAGAAGAAGAAACATTATTCTCTCGGTAGATGTTAGGGGTGGTCTTTCTAGTATCCATAGCCAGATTTTTACTTTCAACATTTCTCGCCACGCTAAACGTATTCTCCAATGATTTGGGTTCCCAAAGGTGAACCTCATGTTGGTTGTTATCCTTTAAAGTTCCTATGAAGACATAAATCAGGTGCTCATATGGAATATATGTTACCTTTATATTCAATCTTTGGAAGTTCTCAATGTTCTCCGCAACTGAACCCTTTTGCTGAATATTTATCAATTGGATGAAGAAGGTATTTCTCCTTGTATCCTCATAGTGTGCTATCATTTCTTCCGTGAAAATTGTCCAAGTGAAAAGTGATTTGTGAGAACAAAGCCATTGATACCACACAAATTGATTAGGTTCTAAATATAAGGACACAATTTGTACCTTTTGTGTGTGTGGCACATCATGTAGATCAAAGAACTTCTCCACCCAGAGTATCCATGTGATTGGATCCTTGCCATAAAACTTCCTCATATCGATCTTAGAAAAGTGGTTGGTCTTCAACCCAAAGTTGGAGTTTCTCCAATCTTGATTCATCTTCCTTATGTCCTCATCATGAATTTCATGGGATACATTGTCACTTTCAGGTGGCCTCTCTATTAGAAAATTTTTCAACCCTTCCATTATCTTCCCTTTTAATCCATGCATCTTAGAATCCATCAACGCTTCTTGCTTAGCTTCAGTTGAATCCATCATCCTTTGTAGTTCATATTTTGTTACTGCCTTCTTTTGTAAATCATTTATGTCCTTTTTCATTTCTTCACTTTCATCAAGAGTCCAAGTAGGACTGTCTGAGGGATTATCTGGTGTAGAAGTTCCCTTTTTTGGTGGCATGTTGTCCAAGTATCATTTCAAGGTAGGAATTCCTAATTGGCTTAGGTAGAGGTCCTCATAGACAAGGGAGTGTTAGGTGCTATATCTCTTTGATATACGTATGGGGTCCAACAATAGTACTTGAATCAATATCTCAGGGAACTAACTAAGGAGGCTTGACCATGCCCTTATCCGTACTATCCGACTACCCATGTACTATAGAGTGATCTCCCCGAGTGCTGTTCTCGGTGTACTATAACAACAAGACGAACAGATGGTTTACTCAGTTGGTCTCAGGATTCTAGGGGGTCTCCCAATATATGCCAGGTACATGGGAGATAGAATCCATAGTAGTTCTATCTAATGTGCAGTCGTTCGAAAGGGTCCTTCCGATATACTCTAGGTATGTGGAAGAACCACACTGTCCCCGGGTTGTAGCTCTGACAAGTAACGACAAATCCTATGTTTAGAGGTGATGGAATACATATGCACATAAAAAGATCTAATATTCTCCCAATTTTATGTGATACTCCTTTTATCCCACTTTATTCCACTTTTTGAATCACCCCAATTGTATCTTTTAGTCAAAAGATATGCAAATTTCCAAAAAAAAAATGCACCTTTTAAAACCTTGATTTGGAGACTGTTATGCAAGTTGACCTTTCTTCTATTTTAGATCTACAATTTCATCCCTTTTGAGTCTAAAATTTTGGCTTGAGGTATATGTTTCTTCTTTCCAACCCCACATGTTAGACCAATATTTTATTCTCCAAGAGAATTTTGTAATAACTTTTCAAAGATGTGCTGATTTTTTTCCCTTTCAGGGGAGCGAACTTGTACAACATGCCATGTGTCATTGTCTTCACTTCATAACTTGAAATTTTCACTAGTAAAACTTCGGTACGTAACTTGACCAGTGGAATGGGTATCACTCAATTTGGAGGTTTGTAGCTTTAGATATAACAATTTTCCCAAGAACACATGTTTTAGAATGAAATATGGACCAACCAAAAACCCTAATTTCCTTAGAGAATAAATTTAAAAGTACATATAATCAAGGGCTTAAATTTAAAAAAAATATAACTCATTATTCCACCTTCGTACTGTAAAAATTTCAGAACTTGAAACCAAGCCAAAAAAATTGGGAGTGAAAATTCCAAGAAGACCCGTTTCAGACTAGTTTCAAGACTAGTCAAACACCCTAACTTGAACATACTGTATCTCCAAAACTATAACGAATCAAGATATTAAATTTGGACCCAAGTTATCTCGATATATATCTTCTACATCATAGGAATTTTAGATTCCGAAACCTTCCATAAAAAAAGTTGTAGCGAAAATTCCAAAAAGTCTTGTTTTGAAGAAGCCAGTCTCGAGGATTGTCTAGCTCTGATACTAAATGTTAAGAACCAAATATCAAAATAGCATAAAAACCTCATAATAAGTACTCAACGCCTTGAAATATAGAGAAATTCAGATAATAAGCCTCTTCGAGGGGGCAACCTCCTTATATATCATATGAATTCACAAATACAAGATGATTCCAAATGAAAAGGTCTCCTTGGTATATATAGGAGACTAGGAGGTACAATTACAACTAATGGACCCAAGCCAACATAAATAAAATAACAATACTAATGTTATATGCCACAATTAAGGGGTAATGTGCCACGTTTTAGGGCTTAACAACACACCTAATAGGGTTTGATGAATTCCCTCCCTTATTCAAACTTTCCAACTTACATAAAGTTTTGAGCTACTATGATACTTGAAGGGGATACTAAAGAGAATTATTCATGTGGATTACATATTAAGTAACAACTTAATTTGCATGACTCAAGAACTAATACATCTTATTAACATTGGTTTACTTGATTTCATAGTTTGTTTTGATTTGGATGCCTCTGACACGGTTCTTTGAAGGATGCCACAAGATTTCACCTAGGATGTTGTGCTTTTTATTGCATGATTTGACACGTGTGATGCAGAGTAATGAGTCACCCAGTGATGAATGGGCTTGATTTTGAAAAATTTGGTCATGGTTGCACAATTATGGGAATAAATCCCACACCTTGGTCTCTACACCCTAAAGGTTATCTTGCAATGGATGGAGGAGGTTGCACAAGGAGATGATTGGAGGACACCCATGGATGATGTACAACCTTATCCTCTTTGAACACCACCCTTTGCACCTTGGACGCTGGGCATTTAGAGGATCCCAATATTGTGTAACAATTGGAAGAATCTACCACTGTCACCTAAGTAGAGACTTCCCTCGTTTTAGTGATGGAAGGAGGTCCACCACAAGGGAGGCTTCCTTAGTGACCTCAAAGCATCAAATAACAAGATTATCCAAGCCTATATCCCCCTATCTCAGTCACCTGATGGTTAGGTCTAGGTATAGGAGAGGAAATGAGAGGTAACGAGGTAGTTTTTCACCTGTATGAGACAATAAACACTTGCAACATAATATAGACAAGCACCAAGTTATATAGTTTAATGATGACATATTATACACTAGATGATGAATAAATGCTATTGTTGTTGCAAATTATAGCAGTAAACAAGTTATACAACAACAATAAGAAAATTTACTAAAAATGTAGCGAATTAGCATGAAAATTAAGCCTTTAACATGTACAATATTATCCAATTGTTATATAAGATTTCTGAGTAGTTTAAGCCATTTTTCAAAGTGTGTATGCAACAAATTAAAGTAAATTTCAGTGCCTATAGCAAACTTTTGTAACAACAACAATAAATAATGTTTGTTTTCTAGGTTTAGGGTTATATGAGTTAGTAATATGTTTGAGAGAGAGAGAGAGAGAGAGAGAGAGAGAGAGAGAGAGAGAGAATATTTATTTTGATTGCTAATTTCACCACAAGAACAACTCTAGACTAGTGTTGTTGTCCTCTAGGGATTATGGAGTCAAAATGAACAACCTTGAGGATTGAACTAGATGAAATGAGAAGGATTAGGTCTAAACCCTAAGGTGCAAATACTCTTGGGCCTTAGGACTAGACCTTGAAGAAATTGTTCATATGGTGCAAACACTCATGGGCCCTAGGTGTCGTTTTCCTTCTTCTTATTCCAATTAGGTCAAGGATCAAAGGATAAGGTTAAAACCCTAAGGTAAAAACACTTTTGGGCCTTAGTTTCTTGACCCTAGAAAAGAATGCTTTCACAAAACTTGGACAATAAAACTTTGTGAAGGAGAGAAGCACTTATGTCTCCTTCCTAGGGTTTCAACAAGACAAAGAAACTTGCAACAAGATAGTAATTAACAACTTAAACATTAGCACAAAACATGAAATTGAAGAAATTACTTACTTATCCAAGTTGCTAGACCATCCAAAACCCTAGTTGCAAAAAATAATCACCCAAGAAAGCAAGCACATCCACCAAAGATCTTTCTCCAATGTAGTGCATGAGTTTGAGAGACCAAGAGAGAGAGAATAACGAACTTTTTAGAGTTTCTCTCCCACAAGTGTGAGGGAAAATGATAATGAAAATGAATGGAGTTCTAGCCTTATTTATAAGGAAAACCCTAGCACTCCAAAAGTCACAATATGAAAAGTCGTGTTCTTCAAGTGGGACCGACCCCTTATATTTTCCTTTACAAATGAAAAATATGCAAAATAAATACAAAAAAGGCCACACATGTGGTGACATCATGCCATTGATGGGATAAGAGGGCCTCTCCAAGGCCATGTATCATCGTCTAAGGTGTTTTTGTGGTGGAATAATTCCACATTCATATCAAAATCGTCAATGGTGTCCAAATGGCAGTAAGCCCCATCATCATATATCAAAATCTAGCATGACATCATTCTCTAAATTCCCAACGTCCAAGGTTGAAAGGGTGGCGTTCGAAGAGGAGAAGGATGTATATCATGCTCGAGTGTCCTCCAATCATATCCTTGTGAAATGTCCTCCATTCAGTGCAAGATATCCTCTCGAGTGTAGAGACCAAGGTGTGGGCTTTCTGCCCATCACTATGCTACCATGACCAAATTTGTCAAAGTCAATCCCATCCATCCATCATCCAAGGTCCTGAATATGTGAGAGCCAATGTATTAATGTGTCAATTCATTGGGTGACTCACTGCTGTACATCACACATGCCAAATATTGCAATAAAAGGCACAACATCATGGGTGAAAGCTTGAGGTGTCCTTCAAAGAACCATGTCAAGGGAATCCAAATCAAAACATAATATGAAATCAAGTAAGCCAATTTTCATAAGATGTATTATTCCTTGAGTCATGTAAAGTAAGTTGTTACTCAAGATAAAATCCACATGAATAATTCTCTTTAGTATTCCCTTCAAGCATCACACCAGCTCAAGAATTTATGTAAGTTGGAAAGTTTGAATATGGGAGGGCCTTCATCAAACCCTATAAGGTGTGCCAACCAAAACAATGAAATAAAATACCCAGGTAGAGGGATAGGTCTCGAGGGAAACAATGAAAGAAAAGAACCCTTCAAGAGTAAGTGTGATAGTGACATGTGTTGGGATTACTTCATGGATTATGGTGTCATTGAGTCCATTTCTATGAGCGCTTTTGTGGAGGGTGCACTTGCTACTTAAGGTACCCTTTCCTCGGTACTTTTTTCATTCCAAACCCCTTTTCTTGCCTTTTAATATTCTTTTATTGAGATAAAGTCCAGTTATAGATGTGCATTTAGTGCATCAAGACAAGGAGGTGTTAGAAAAACAGGATCGCGAAGCAATAAAATAAAACAAATGCAGAAACAAAACACAGAAGACACACAATACAAGAGAGACAAAGATTTATGTGGTTCACCTAGTGTGGGCTACGTCCACCAGAGAAATTTCCAGGTCCTTCCTTTATTATTATCCAACAAATGAAGGGATACAACCTACAACAAAACCCACTGTAACTTTCTCTTCTTTCTCTCACAGTCTCCTCTCTCAGAATACAATATTCACCATCAACCATAGCCTCAATACATTTCCCTCATAAAAGAGGGTTGCCTTCTAGGGCAAAAAACCCTAACATAATCTCTACCGTTAGATCTGCGACCTTATAATGAACGGTCCAGATTTACAATGAAATTACAATATACTTTTACAAGGCAATTTTTTCTTCGGGGGCTTCGCTCCCGAACCCCTGCTCGCCCCCAGACCCCCCATTCGGGGGGATAGCCCCCTCATACCCCGCAGAGGGGGTACCCCCCCTCTGCACCCCCCCGCGTGGAAGAGTGTACATACTTCTGGGGTGTAAATACTTCATGGGGTATAAACATGGCTGAAAGT
>ML796164.1:499318-550668 GCA_009831015.1 Picea engelmannii
GATCTCTAAAAACCTTCATTTAGGCCCTCAAAATGGCCCCGGAAGTTAAAACCTGCTAAAAATAGTAAATTGCCAAAATGGCCGGAAAACTGTTTTGAGCCATTTGGAAAAGATGGGTGGCCCCCGATATCCACCTGGATCAATACCTGTGGTTGAGAATAATTGGTCTAGAATGCCCTTGACAGCGACAATGCCCTTTTTCGTACCCGAGGTACAATAGAAAATGTCATTGACAAATAGGAGGTGAGAGATTGACTCAGTGGTTGAGACCTTGAACCCTTGAACGTTTATGAGTTCTTTGCCTCATGAATCATAATTCTTAGTGCCTCATAAATGATGAGAAATACAAATGGGGAAAGGGGGCATCCCTTTATCAATCCCCCTGACACTTTGAAAAATATTGAAGGGGCTCCATTTATTGGAACTGTAAAGGAAGATGATTGAATGCATCCCATTATCCAATTCACCACCTGAAGGGACATGCCTAGTTAAAGTAGTGCCAGCCATTAGAAAGTCCAGTTGAATCCATCATAGGTTTTGGATAGGTCCAGTTTTAGGAGGGCTGCCTTAGCCTTCGAGGTTTAAATGAGTGGAAAACTTCTTGAGCTACTAAGGCTACCTCATAAATTTTTCTGTTCCAGAGGAAACCAAATTGTTTGTTCGCAATGATTTCACTTAAAATCGGTCTCAGTCGTCTAGCGATAATTTTGGTCACAAGATTATATATCACATTACAACAAGAAATGGGTCTGAATTCCCCAAAGGAAGTTTTGTCTTACTTTTTGGGGATTAGGAACATAAATGTAGCATTGAGTGATCTGAGCATCTTGTTGGATCTTTGATATCTCCAACCACCATAAGGATGTTCCGTTTTAGAATCTCATAGAAGCTTTGAAAAAATTCCACTATGAACCCTTCAGGGTCGTGGCTCTTCCCTCGTTGCATTGAGGATAAGGTTTCAAGGACCTCATATTAAAATACTTCTTCTTCTAGGGAATGATTCATATATTCCATGATTACAGAGTGAAATTTTGATACCACTTGAAGGATATTCTGAATGGGGCATTCCTCCGGGGCTTTGAAGAGGTTCTGAAATAAATTGGCTCCAACCTCAACTTTAGCTTCGAAGGATTTCACGAGTTGACCTTCTTAATTTTCAATCTCCTAGATTGTATGGAGGCTTTTCCTATAATTCACGTATTGATGGAAAAATTTAGTGTTATTGTTGCCTGCAATTAGCCATAGGGCTCTGCTCCAAAATCTCCAAGTTTGTTCTTCCTCAACTAGGAGCGAATTCCTAGCTACTTCAAGGTCCTTTAGTTCCTTTAGCTTGTCTTCACTTAGAGTTCCTTCATCCATAGTAATAAATAAGTCAGCTAACCTATCCTCACATTCCTTTAGTTTACAAATCTTTCATAATTTGTAACCTTGAAGCTACTTCTTGGTGGCAATTTTATCTCTAGCTAGGTTGTCTACAAATTGTTTCATCATTGAATGAGGTTCCAAAGGGTTCAATTTATGCCACACATTTTTAACTATCTCACAAAAATCTTCTTCATCCAACCAAACATGGTTGAATTTTAAAGGGGTCGAGGGAGAGTCCATTCCACCCTTCATTCTGAGAGTGATGGGTCTGTGGTATGAAATTCTCCCTTCTGCTACTGAGGAATTGAAAATGAAACCGATTGCCAAAAGAGCCTCCGAAATAAAAATATGTCTAACCTTTTTGACACCGCTTCCTTCTCCGTTCTAAAATTGCGCGATGTGGGTACCAATTTTATGGGTTCTATATCAACAAAATTATCAGAGTGCATGAAAGAGATAAATAATCCCTTTTGAATGTCCTACCTAGGGTTTTCTCCCTAAACCTCATGGAGAGATAGCGTGAATTTTACATCACCTCTACCAATGTGAGGGGGTCACTGAAAGCTCCTACCAGAGACAGGTCTTCCCAAAAGGGGACTCTGTCAAAATATAGACTGTATATGTTAACCACATAAAAGGAAAAAAATTTAGGATATTTAGACACTTAGGATTTAGTTAAGATCTACTTGGTCTAATGTGTCATTAGGTAAAAGTGTGTTTCTTAGTGTGTTTCTTTAGTATACATTAGTATTCATTTGTATTTAGGAAATCCAACGGTCATGATATGTTTTCGACATAGCATGATCCGACAGTTCATGTTCTCCTCGATCTTAACGACTACATTAATCCATGGATTAACACCTGATGGTCCATGATATCTATTTAAATAGCATGGATGGTCATTTTCCAATGATCAATTGTGAGAAACTCTCTTGTAAAATCTCTCTGTAATCTTTTTTCTTTTGCATTAATAAATTGCTCCAAGTGGCCGCATTGGATGGGGTCGTGGATCTTTCCCCGTAGGGGTTTTACCATGTCAAAATATCAATGTGTTGATATTTGATATGGTTTTGGGAATGGTTAGTGAAGGTGTTCATCCTCTCTTGGAATACATATGTTGTTGAACATGGTATCAGAGCCTGTTTGAAGACTCACTCCTATTGTAGATCGAGATCATGAAGCTGAGTACTCTCATCTCTAGTTTATGCAATTTCCATAGATTTCTAGGCCGAGAGAACTATTCCATTGTGTCCATATCACTCGTTTCAATCAGGAGCACTTTTCATTTCACTCGAAAAGGTTTTTTTTTTCCCAATATACGACCATTTCAGTCAGATCTGGAGGTATATAAAGCTTGAATACACCTTTTTTTCTTTTTCTTCAGAGTATTATTTCAGTTTTATTTTGGTTTTCTGTTTTTTTTTTGGGTTTCTACTCTGCTGGATCTATGTATGGTCTTTTTTCCTGTGCCCTATGCGATCTCAGAAAATCGGAAACAAATCAGAAAGGGTGTATTTTTCGGGTAAGCTAACCGAGATCTAACCCTTGTTGTCATTGAGAAACATAATTTTTTTCTTGTGTGAAAATAGTTTTTTATGAGCACACTCTCCAAGGTCGTCTTCCACCACCATCACCACCACCACCACAACAACAACTCCAATCCTCCTTCTAAACAATACAATATGTTTTGCTATCTCACTTGGTTAAAAAATGTCTTATTAAGTAAGAGGTCTTGAGTTCAAGTCTCTTTTTTGTTACTTTTTTTTTAAAAAAGTTCATCCATCCATTGTAAAGTGTATTTCACTTCAAGTATAACAGTGAATCACTATAAGTAGCTTTAATATTTTATTTTAAATTTATTTATTTTGCATACAACTTTCTTTTATAAAGCAACTTCATTGTAAAAGTGATCCCCACTTTTTTTTTCTTATAAAAGTGGGTCACTTCATAAAGCAAATTATTTGTAAAAGCGAGGTTATTTGGAGGGGTATCACCACATGGACCAACTTCTATTTTCCACATGGTTCTTTGGTTACCATTTATGTTTTTTTTTCCAGAAGGGCATAACTTTCTTATTTGAAGTTTGTTTTCAGTGCCATTTTTTTTAAGCTGCCTAATTTTTTGAGATCTTTCCATCCAAATCGTTAGTTTCTATTTTTAAATCCACATTATATGCATATTTAGTATGGCTTCTTCCAGTGATATTTTTCTTACCAACACCAACTACTTTCAATGGAAATCCCATATGGAGGATTTATTAAGAAGTAAAGGCCTGAACCAAATTACATTGGGAAAGGAAAAAGAACCCATTGATGATGAAAATAAAGTCAAATGGGCTAATAGGAATGACGAATCACATGGAATGATCAGAATGCCCATCTCTCTTGATTTAAGGTTCCACCTTCAAGAAATACAGAACCCCGATGAAGCTTGGGAAAATCTTGAATCTGTGTTGGCTAAACACAATATTATTCAAGCACATTAGTTGGAAAATCAGATATTAACTTTAAGTCCAAATGATTTATCTTGCATTGAAGACTATCTATCTAAGTTTAAAACACTTAGAATTTTATGTGATGAGTGTAACATAAAGCTGGAGGAAGAAGGTTGCATCTATATTATTATTTCTAAGCTAGGTAGTGCATATTCTGTGTTTGTATCTACCTGTTATGCTATGAGAGAGGCTCTAGGGAAAGCTACTTAAAAACCCACTTTTAAGTCCTTTTGTGATGCTTTGATTAGAGAGCAAGATAAGCTTGTACAAATTGGAGTGATCAACATTGTAGGTACCTACAATAAATTCTTAGTATCCCAACAGAAAGATAAACCCAAGAATCCCAAGAAGCAACATCCTCGCCACAACAACAAGGAAAACAAGGGTCCCAAACCTAGTTCGACAACTTCAACTCCTAATGGTGATAAATGAGAAAAATCTAAAAATAAGAAGACAAGATGATCCATATTGATGAGCGGAATGAAATGAAAACACATATATTATAATATTAACACAGAGACACAATGAATAATAACAAAGATACAATAAAAATTGACTTCTATTAAATAAGAAATATGTTGAAACTATAAAATGCAGACTGAAACAAGCTTGCTAGAATGATGTTATCTTATCTATGAGAATAGATGTGACAACTACGCTCATTCGCAATAAGATGAGTACAATGAGGCTCAAAAATATTTTTTAAATCAAACATGATTGCCAAAACCCTAGACATCTAAAAACCTAACCCTAGGAGATGAAGTGCCAAAAGTCATGTGGGCCCCATTGGGGTATGTTGGTACATCAACTTCCCGGGGTCGTAACTTTTGTATACGATCTCCGTTTTACACGCATGATAGCCCATTGGAAAGGTATATCCTAGGACTACACATTATGCTATCACACTCTAACTTAGGAAAATATGTGACTGTGGCAAGCCCAAAAAACATTGTTTAGGGCCTCAAAATGGCCCCAGAAATTTAGGACCCGAAAAGATAGAAAAAAACTACCAAGATGAAAACTGAAACTGCCAAGATGAAATCTATATGTGAGACAGTTGGATTAGGTGGGTGGCCACATATATCCACTTGGATAAATCCTCCCCCCTTAGGAAGCAATGGTCTCCATTGCGTTGAGTTCCCCCATCAGATGAGAAATTTTCTTATGAATTTGGCCCCGGGTGAGACACTTGCCTTGGTGCAGAAGCCACCATGCTTTGAAAACACGATAAAGCTGAAACTTTTGTTGGTGAGTGCCCTTGACCTATGTGTACACGATCTGATCAATGGATTCCTATTCCATGTAGTCAGGGTTAATCTCTGTCAGTGTCAATTGTTCTACTACCTTTGAGGTGTCCAATAATGGTGGAAAGTATGGCTGAAAGAGGTCCACATTAAACACTAGGTGCGAGCCAAGGAAGGGGGGAATTTTGAGCTCAAAATAATTTTCACGCAAAACCTTGGTGATGGTATAAGGTCCATATTGGAGTGGACAAAGCTTCTGATGGGGTCGTGTAAGACGTTATTTTTGCAAGTGCAACCAAAATTTATCTCCCACCTGAAACTTGTGTGGCACCCAATGTTGATCATGGCGCTACTTGTACTTGGCATTGTATTTCTGAAAAATATCTTGAACCTGTTGGCAGATGTGATGGATTCATTGAATGAATCGGGTGGCTTTGTTAGCTTCGGTTTGCGCATGGGGCGATTTGGTCTGTGTGGACGCAAGGGGTAGTGCAACATCCATGGGACCCAATGGTTGAAATCCCAACCCCACCTAAAATGGGATTTGGTTAGTTTAGCTATGTGTGGCTTTGTTGTAACTGTGTTGAACATAGGAAAAACTCTCATCCCATGTGTGTGGATTCTTGGGATTGTACATGCACAAAATATGCACAATCATCCTATTGACAACCTCAGTTTGGTCATCCGTTTTGGGGTGGAAGGCCGCAGATTTGGTGAGCTTGGTGTCCAGCGGTGACCAGAGGCTCGACCAAAATGTGTTGAGGAATCGACTGTCCCGATCAGAGATGATGGTTTTTGGTATCCCAAAATGTACCCACACTTGTTCAAAGAATAGCTTGGCAGTGGCCTCTGTTGTGATGCTCTTATTGCATGTGACTAGAATCGCCATCTTAGAAAACCGATCAACAACCACGAAAACACAGTCATTTCCCTACTTGGTTGAAGGAAGACCTGACATGTAGTCCATCGAGATGGATTCCTAGGGTCTGTTAGGAGTAGGCAAAGGGGTGTACATGCCTTGTTTCTTAATGGATGGTTTAGTAATGACGCAGCCCGTGCAGGACCTGATATACTTGTTGACATCCTGTCAGAGTTTCGACCAATAGAAATGTTGTTGAAACACTGACATTGTCTTCTCTACATCGAAGTGTCCTGCTACCTGACTGTAGTGAGCTTCCCAAATCATCTTCGAACACTCTCTTGATGGAACACGGAGATGGCCCAATTGGCACAATAATCCATCCTGTAGATGAAAAGAAGTGACAACTATGTTTGTTCCCACCATCTGGCAGGTAGTGGCAAAGTCAGGATCTCGCTCATAGAGTTGGGGCCATCCAGAGGTCTCATGTTCGCAAGAGTGTAGCACTGTGGATAGTGAGGAAATTGGAGGTCAACTGAGGCAGTTAGTGACACGATTGGTTCTCCCTGTCTTATACTTGATTTTGAGATGGAACTTATACAAGTATGTGGACCACTTCTGATGGCATTCATTTTTCAATTTTCCTTGTGTCTGCATGAACTGTAGAGGTTTATGATCAATGTGGATGACTACCTTCTTCCTGAGAATGTAATGCCTCCACTAGGGGTAGGATTGTATAATGGAGTACATTTATTTGTCATAATTGGGGTACTTACAGACAATATTTGATAGTGTATCACTATGATAGGCAATGTGATGTCCATGTTGAGTGAGAACTGCAAGCACAACATATTCTGAAGCATATGTCTCAATCTCAAACGACTGATGCAAGTCAGGTAATGAGAGCACCACGATTGAGTACAAGCATTGCTTCAAATCATCGAATTCTTTCTGTTGTGAATGCCCCCACACAAATGTTTTCTTACCACCGCCCCTGGTCACTTCGCTAAGGGCCCATGCAATGTGGGAGAATCATAACACGAACCTGCGATAGAGATTGACAAGACCTAAGAATATCCATAGCTCAGTGAGTGTGGTCGAGGTTGGACAGTCACGTATGACCTACATTTTGGTTGGATCGATAGGCACCCCATGCTCATCAACAATGTAGCCTAGGTATTAGACCCTGTTCATGCCAAAGGGGAATTTTTCCAAATTTTCATATAGCTTGTGTTGCCGCAGAGTGTGCAGAACCTACTGAATTTGATGCAAGTGTTCCTCCCAATTCTTGTTGAATATGAGGATGTCATCCAAATAAACTACCACAAAATAATTGGTGAAAGGAAGGAATATATTTTCCATCATCCTCATGAAAGCTATTGGGGAATTTGTCAAGCCAAAGGGCATGACCAACCATTCAAAAAGACCTTCTTTGGACTTGAAGGTAGTATTCCATACATTGGTCTGCTCTATTGGAACATGGTGGTAGCCAGACTTCATATCAATCTTATTGAATTATTCCCCCCCCTTGAGCTGGTCAAGGAGATCGTCAATTCGGGGAATCGGGTATCGCTTCCTGACAGTGATTTTATTTAGGGCCTGGTAATCAATGCAGAGTCGCCAGGATCCATATTTCTTCTGCAGAAGCATGATTGGGCTTCCATAAGGTGATGAGCTTGGGATGATGTGCCCCTTTTCGAGAAGCTCTTGGATCTAGTGCTTGATTTCCTCATTTTATGACAGAGAGCGGTGATAGTCTGACCCATTTTTTAGCAGTGCACCGGGGGTCATATCGATTGAGTGCTTAACTTGACAGTGTAGAGGTACCCTAATGGGTGAGGAGAATATGTCTTTGTATTCTTCCATGACCTTATCCACTTGCTTCTAATGCATGGAGAGACTTGTTGTGGAGGCCATGGATGTAGTTGCAACCTTCCGTTCACTCTAAGTGCGAATCATGAAGAATACAAACTTCCTTGTCTGAGAGATGACCTTCCTGTATTTCTTGGTATAGATCTCAAGAAAATGGTGGTAGATGGGACTACCTCTGGTATCATGTATAATTTCCCATCCAAAGTAATAATAACACTACGAGGCCTAGAATCATATACAACATGACGTTTCCATAAATACAATTGGCCCAAAATAACATCACAAACTTCAAGGGGGGCGCCATCACACAATACCTCATCTTTGAAGGGTTTGATGTCGTAGGCCAGGAAACACTGTTGGATGATGCGAAGATTGCTCCCTTGGCAGATCCATCAGATGGCGTATGGTTGCAGGTGTGGTGATGTTGGAAGAGCCAAACGCTTGATGACCTCTATTGATATGAGGTTATTTTGGCTACCACTATCAACGATGAAGTGCAGTAGAGTACCCTTCACCCACATCTGTGAATGAAAGAAGAACTCACCTTCCTTTGGTTCATCAGGTTCATCAAGCTGGACCTTGGTGGTGGTAGCAACGGTGGCATTGGGTTCTGCATTAATGACCTGTCTCCCTTTTTTTAGTTCTAACTCCGAGTCAGATCCTGCATCTAATTTATAGGCTTTCACCTCGGCCACCAATGACTACTTTGAGCGACATTCAATGGTGTTATGCCAGGGGCTCTTATGGAACTCACAACATTTCCCAATGTCTTTCTTTGTCTTCCCATTGTCCTATTCTGTTTGCAGTTTGGATTGGTTGTCCTGAGGTTTTCCATCCTTGCTCTGCCCTTTTTTCTACGGGTTGGGGCCACCTTTTCCTTGCTTCTACTGTGAGGGGTTTGCATACCCAAACTACCACGTCTTTTATTTAAGATTTTGCTCGATTTTGACAACATATTGATGGGCCACACCCAAGGATGAAATGGCTAGAAACTCCATTTATGTCTGGATGCATCCATGAATACCTTTGTGGTACTCGAGCACCAGATGCCGCTCGGAGTCTTTGATACCCAACTTGGTGCGCAAGGTATGGAAGACATTGGTGAACTCTTGCACTGTTTGGTCCCTTTCCTGCTACAAAGTGGTCCATCTTGTATATAAGTCGTCATAACTTCCAACATGGTAGTATTGTTCCTTAATAACATCCCTTAAGGAAACCTAAGTGGGTGCAACTACAAATAATGTATATCCCTTTGTTTCCTTTTTCTCATAGAAATTATCCCACCAATCTTTGACATGGGGAACGACCTCGAGGAGCACAAATGTAATCTTTTCTCTATCAAAAAAGTTGTGGACAAAAAAATACCCTTCTAGAAGGTTTAACCATTTATATACAACATCTTCATTTATTTCACATTCAAATATAGGGATATAAAAATTGATTTGTAACTTGAAGGGGGTGGTGCCTCCATTTGAGGTAGATGCATCTCTTGTCAGAAACCATCGAAGCATTTGTGCAAAGTTGTCCATCATCCCTTTCCTCTGTCGCTCGAGGGCTTCCTCGAGCAACATTTTGAAAGGATCTCTTGTCATGTCATATTTATTTTCTCTCGCCATGGAAGGTTTCTTTGGCATGCGAGAGAAATTGTCCTCAGGAGAAACAAGCTCGAGACCCAATTTTATATACCTTGACCTCGTTAGGGACTTGCACTAAAAAACAACAAGGAGCATACTTCTCTGATACCGCTGATCCAGATTTATGAGTGGAATGAAATGAAAACACAGATATTATAATTTGAACACAAAGACACAGTGAATAATAAAAGAGATACAATAAAACCCTACTTCTATTAAATAAGAAATATGTTGAAACTGTAAAATGTAGATTGAAGCAAACTTGCTAGAATGGTGGTAGCTTATTTATGAGAAGAGATGTGATGGCTATTCTCATTCGCAATAATATGAGTAAAATGAGGCTCCAAAATCATTTTTACATCAAACATAAATGCCAAAAATCTAGACATCCTAAAACCTAACCCTAGGAGATGAAGCGCCAAAAGTCACGTGGGCTTTGTTGGGGTAAGTTGGTAGATCAACTTCTTGGGGTCGTAACTTTTGCATACGATCTCCGTTTTAGGCACAAGATAGCCCATTAGAAAGGTCTATTTGAGGACTACACATTATTCCATAACAATTTGAATTATTCCATAGTGTGACTATGGCAGGCCCAAAAAATGTTGTTTAGGGCCTCAAAACAACCCCATAAGTTTAAGACCCGAAAAGCTAGAAAAAAACTGCCAAGATGAAAACTAAAACTAGAAAGATGAAATATATATGTGAGCTAGTTGGAATAGGTGGGTGGCCATCGATATCCACCTGGATCACTAAAACACATTGCAAATTTTGTGGGAAATATGGTCATGATGAGTCCAAATGTTTTGAGAATATGGAAACTTTAGAAGTAGCGACGAAGAAACAAAACATCAATATTGATTCTACTACTTATTTTTCTTCTCATGGAAATGCACTTTTTGCTTATGCTTTCTCCTTCAATGAAACTTCTACTTCTTCTTCTGATGAGTGGCTTATTGACTCTAGAGCATCTTATCATATGGCTAAGGATAAAGCCATAT
Source organism: Picea engelmannii (assembly GCA_009831015.1). NCBI lineage: Eukaryota > Viridiplantae > Streptophyta > Pinopsida > Pinales > Pinaceae > Picea > Picea engelmannii. Next base: position 509,785 of record ML796164.1, read on the forward strand.
TTTCTACTCTAAATGAATGTAACATGAAGAAAATATTTGTTGGTGATGATAGATCTCTCAGTGTTGTAGGATCTGGAATAGTTCAGGTAGATACTGGTCATTTCAATTATGTATTATGTGTTCCAAGTCTTTCCTATAAACTTCTATCGATTTATCAAATCACTCATTCATGTGAAGGTAAAACTGTATATTTTTCACCTCACGAAGTTGTAATCAAGGATATCAAAGATCCTCATCATGTTCTTGCAACTGGAATTGTTGATGATATTACCAGGTTGTACAAGTTTTAAAAGTTTGGGTCATCATATTTTCCATCAATTGTTGTTGCTCATAACAATGACTTGAGCAAACTTTGGCATGGGTAGTTTGGTCATCTAAATTGTTGCTCATTGCAACAACTATGTAATCAACAAATGGTGACTGGTCTTCCTCTTGTTTCATGAAGAGGTGGTTTTTGTGCCGGTTGTGTTATCAGAAAACATCATTGGGAAAATTTTGACAAATGTGCCTCTTGGCATACCTTGGGCACTTTGCAGCTTGTTCACAGTTACTTGTGTGGTACACTTTCTTCTCATTCTTTTTCTAGGTGCAATTGTTTCTTAACTTTCATTTATGACTTTTCCAGACGTACTTGGGTTTACTTCTCAAAACTTAAGAAATTTGTTTTTGACAAGTTTCTGGCCTACAAGGCCCTTGTATAAAAAAAATTTGGACATCAAATTCCAAGGTTAAGAATAGATAATGGAGGAGAATATGTGAACAATAATTTTACAAGTTACTGCACTACATAGGGCATCCAAATGAAACACACTGTTCCATATACACCACAACAAAATGGTGTTGTTGAGAGAAAGAACCGCACATGAAAATAAATGGCTAATTGTATGATCCAATCTAAGGGATTAAGTCTACAATATTGGGTGGAAGCCATTAATTGTGAAAATTACATAGTAAATTGCATTCCCACAAAGGCTCTTAAAAATATAACACTAGAAGAAGCTTGGACCAAAATTAAACCAGATGTAAGTCACTTCTGTGTATTTGGTAGTATAGCTTGGGCTCACATTCTCGATGAGAAAAGGAAAGCATTACAACCTAAAAGTGAGAAGTGTATATTTGTTGGTTATTCTGAAGATGTCAAAGGTTATAGACTTCTTCAACCACATTGTAATGAAATTATTATTATAAGAGCTGTTAAATTTGACTGTGAGCCTAATTTGGTGATTGTGTCTTCTTTGGCCTGCGAGCCATCTTCGGCATTTGTTCCTTATTATGTTCCTATTCTGGTTTATTCTTTAGATGATGACAATGAGGATGAAAATGCACCTCTGCCTTCTCACCTTCCTCCAGATGATTCCATTGAAATTGAACCAACACTAGCACCACCATTTCCTAGATGGGTCTATTCAAAATGAGAAGAAACTGGTGATCTTGTTGATGATCCTTCAGATCAACGTTAGACACGTTCATAATTCAAGCAAGCCTCTTCTCTTTTGGCTCAAGTTTCAGAGAGTCCTGATCCATATACATTTGTAGAAGCTCCAGGTCATCCAGATTGGGATACAACAATGAATGAAGAGTATAGCTCTTTAGTGGCAAACAATACTTGGGATCTTGTACCTCTTCTGAAAGGAAGAAAATTGTCAGATGTAAATGGGTCTATAGAACTAAGTATGGATCATATGGAAGTGTTGAAAGGCACAAGTCTCAATTATTTGCCAAAGGATTTTCCCAAGTTGAAGGAATTCACTATAATGGAACTTTTTCCCTTGTAGCCAAAATGAATTCCATCTACCTTGTTCTTGCCCTTGCTACCTCACATAAATGGGAGGTCCATCAGATGGATGTTAAATCCGCCTTCTTGCATGGGGATTTGTAAGAAGAAATCTACATGGAACAACCTCCTGGATATGTCTATAATGACTCTAGCCTTGTTTTTCGCCTTAAGAAATCTCTTTATGGTCTTAAGCAAGATCCCTAAGCTTGGTATGCCAAAATGGGAAACTTTCTTATTGACACTAGATTTTCTAGATGCCATTATGATCCTAATGTCTATACCATGAAAGTAGGAAGCCATATCATAATAATTTTTCTTTATTTTGATGACCTTATCCTTACTGGTAGTGACTAAAAACTTTTAAACCATGTGAAAACCAACCGTAAGAAGAAATTTGAAATGACACACTTGGGCTTTTTGCACTATTTCCTTGGCCTCCAAGTTTTGCAAACCAATGAAGGAATTTTTTTGTCCTAGTCTAAGTATGCTTGTGACCTTCTTCGTCGCTTCCACATGGAATATTGTAAACCAAACCCTTCTCCCTTCCAGTCTAGAGTCAATCTTGCTTCCATCTGTACTTCTCCCAAAGTTGATGCCACTTTGTACCATTAATTAGTTGGTAGCCTCTTATACTTGAATTATACCCGTACGTATCTTTCCTTTGTTGTTGGTCTTGTTTCCTGGTATATTCAAACACCGCATGAAAGCCATTGGAAATCAACTAAAATGATACTTTGGTATGTCATGGGTACAGTTCAGTTCTAGTTACATTATAATTTAGGGGGGACTCCTTTATTGGTTGGTTTCATTGATTCATATTAGGCTAGCGACCTTGATGATCAAAAGTCTACTCTAGGCTATTTTTTTCAGCCTTGGTTTAGGACTTGTCACTTGGGCCTGTAAGAAACAACATGCTAGTACACTTTCTTCAATAGAAGCATAGTACTAAGCAACGATAAATGCAAGTCAGGAATCCTTGTGGCTTCGAAAGATCCTTTCAAATTTTGGATTCTAGTAGTAGCATCCGACTAGCCTTTGGTGCGACAATCAGAGTTCCATCAAGCTCTCCAAAGACCCAATCAAAATCAACAAAAAAAACACATCGAGGTACACATGCACTTCAACATAAAGTTAATTCATGATCGAGTTATTGAAGTGCTTTTTTTCCGTAGAGAAGATCAAGTTGCAGACATTTTCACAAAGTCTCTTACAAAAGCGAAGTTTTCCAAACTTCGATCTATGTTAGGAGTTCAAGAAATTTTCATTAAGGGGGTATAGTCTCTAATGCATCCTTCCTTCTCCTATTGTGTCACTTTTGGAAATCATTCAATCCCATCCCAAGTTGTTCTTTAGGGGGGATGTTAGGATATTTAGACACTTAGGATTATTTTAATATCTACTTGGTCTAATGTGTCGTTATGTAAAAGTGTGTTTCTTTAGTATGCATTTTTATTTAGGAAATCCGACGGTCATGATATGTTCCCAAAATAGAGTGATCTTAACGACTACATTGATCCATGGATTAACACCCGATTGGTCCATGATCTCTATTTAAACAACATGGAGGGTCATTTGTCGATGATCGATTGTGAGAAACTCTCTTGTAAAATCTCTCTGTAATATTTTTTCTTTTGCATTAATAAATTTCTCCAAGTGGCTGCGTTGGTTGGGGTTGTGGATGTTTCCCTGTAGGGGTTTTACTACGTAAACATATCGGTGTGTTGATATTTGATCTGATTGTGTGAGTGGTTACTGAAGGTGTTCATCCTCTGTTGGAATACCTGTGTTTTATTGTCTCCTACATTTATCCATAGGGATCTTATCCAAAGTCTTCAAGTTTTTTCTTCCTCCCCTAGCAGGGAATTCCTAGCTTCTTCAAGGTCCTATAGTTCATTTAGTTTGGATTTGCTTAGAGTTCCTTCATCCATAGTAAGAAATAGGTAAGATAACCTATCCTCACATTCCTTTAGTTTACGAATATTTCATAATTTGTAACCTTGAAGCCACTTCTTGGTGCAAATTTTAACTCTAGCTAGGTTGTTTGCAAACTGTTTCATCATTGAATGAGGTTCCAAAGGGTTCAATTTATGACACAAATTTTTAACCATCTCACGAAAATATTCTTCCTCCAACCAAACATGGTTGAATTTTAAAGGGGTCGGGGGAGAGTCCATTCCACCCTTCATTCTTAGAGTGATGGGTCTGTGGTACAAAATTTCCCTTTCTGCTACAGAGGAATTGAATAGGAAACCGGTTTCCAGAAGAGCCTCGAAAATAAAAAACCGGTCTAACCATTTTGACATTGTTTCCTTCTATGTTATGAAATTGCATTAGGTGATACTGGTTTTATGGGTTCTATATCAACCAACTTATCAGAGTGTAGGAAATATATAAAGAATCCCATTTGAATGTCCTACCTAGGGTTTTCTCCCTAAACCTCATGGAGAGATAGACTGAAGTTTATGTCACCTCCTACTAATGTGAGCGGATCACTAAAATATCCTGCCAGAGACAAGTCTTCCAAAAGGGGACTCTGTCAACATATAAAATGTATATGTTAACCACATAAAGGAAAAATTGACATCCTTATCCTTTAATTTAACTGAGATGCCATTCCTATAAGATTTTGTTGCCATGGCTCTGTAGGCAGGGCCCCATCATGTAATTAAACCCCCTGATTGGCCCTTTGCATCGATCGGGAAGAAGAACCAATTCTTGAGCCACTAACCCATAACTCTTCTTCCTTTTTCTAATGAACACATGGTTTCCCGTATAAGAATTACATCTGGGTTGAGGCTTAGAATAAACCTTTTGAGGGATATGTTTTTCTGGGTGCCCCCTAACCCTCTCATGTTAAAGGATATAAATATCATTGAGAGGGTTTTTTAAGGGAATTCCCTGCTCTAAGGGCCTTGGAAATAGAGGCTTGTTTGCATTTTCAAATTTCCATCATGGTTTTTTATTGCACCTTTAGGAGATGATATTTTCTCCCTATTGGATTGGAGAGGGGCAGGTCGGGGGCTAAGCCACCTTTAGATAGTGAAATTTCCTTATGTTTTCCCTTGAGATGAAGGAAACAACTTTCCTTTAGGGGAGGACTTCCTTTGGTCTTGTCAAAAAGCTTATTCCCGTTGCCTTGAACCTAAGGGGAACATGAAAGGGCAGGAAGGTTTTCAAGGAGAGAAGGATAAGAGGCAGAAGAGCCTTTTGAGGGGGGATCCAAGACTGCGTCTGGGGCCGAGGGAGGGGTAGGGGAGAAATAGGGGGTGAGGGAGGAGTGGGGGGTAGGGGGGGAGAAGAAGGGACCAGAGGGGAGAGGAAATTAGGATGTTTAGGGGGAAAATACAATACATTTGCAAGAGGGAAAAGAGAAGTATCCTCATAGGGAGGGGGCGGGGCAAGGGAAGGAGGGACAAAAGAAACCATATCTAAAAAAAGAATAGGGGGAAGCAAATGAGAGGACACACCTTCATGATGAGGGTTCCATGCAGAAACTTGAGGAGGCCTGTCCACACCTGCATATGTTAGGGGAGGAAGGTCTGATGAAGTAGTTTAGACCTTGTCCTAGGATTTCTTCTCGACCAAGATGCCTTCTTTTAACCCCTTTTTCCACCAGACTTTTGGTCCACTTTTGAGCAGGGGAAGGTTTTTTTTCATTGTGCCTGAGTGTGGCCAATTTCATGGCATGCATATCACCGGAATGGCACCTTATAGTAATCCACTTTCTCTTTCCAAACACGGGTGCCAATCACTAGCTATAGATTTTCCACTAGACCATGACGCATGTCAAATTCTATGTGGATTCAATCCCACCTTGGGTATTTCTTGTGTTCCCAATTAGGCTCGAGATCCACTAGTTTTCATAGCCTACCCCTAATAGATTCTAGAGCCTCTCTAATATAGAACCCTAGGGGTGATCCTCTAAGGATGACCCACACTTGCATGGTGTTTACAAGCTCGTGTTCTGCGTCGAAGTTGACCCTCTAGTTGCATAGAACCAGACCAGAGGGTCCCCATGACCAACCTTTTCTCAACACCAAGGAGAAATATTCTATTGAGCGTAGAATGAAATAACACCAATCCCTTACCAGAATATGAAAGTTAGGGGTGTAACTTAGAAGGGGTTTCCATTTTAATTCTAACCATCTCCCTAGGGATGCTTCACCTGACATTTTACCTAAAAACCGCCCGACCAAGGTTCTACCATAAAAAAGAGACACATCTGATACCTAAATGTCTTTTTCGACGCCGATGACCATATGGAATTTTTCGAGGCTTTTCCTGATGCAACAAGGTTTCTTCTTGGAGCGAGCCACGACATCAGCTAGAAATATTTGATTTGAGAGTCTGGCTTTGTGACTGATTTTCCAATTCCGTGAGGAGAGTCGAGGCAAAGTGGAAGACAGGGGAGGGGAAAATATCATGTGATCTCGTGGGAGCATTAACACTAGAATGAAATGGAGGGAGGGTTGATTCATTGTATGCCTGGGAACCAATGTGAGATTGAAACTCCTCCGACGTGAAAAATGATTAGGTGACGTATAGGATATGACCGTAGTATAGAGCCTCTTCCACGTCATCTTCCATTCATGTGAAAAGGGTAAGCAAGAGGCCAGGAGGCAGGAGTTGAGAGGGAAAACTATCCTGTTGGACCTTGGAAAGGGAGAGGAGACAACTACAGAAGGTAGGAAACTGACTGAAAGGAAAGGGAGAAGGAGGAGGAGGAGGGAGGATATGGAATGGGCCTAGATCCCCACGCACCTGAGACCTATGGGCAGAGCGCCATGTGGCAAAAAACCTCAGGCCGAAACCTCTGAACCTCCTTCCAATAATATCTACAAAGGTTATATTAATATTATTTAATATAAAAAATAGTTACATTTGGTTAACCCATATAATGGAGAAGCATGCCCGCTAGAAATCAGAATTTGGGTCCTTTCCACAACAACTACTCTAAATAGATGCATAAATAATGGGATCTAAATTCGTTAAACAAGTTTATGATTAAGTTTTCTAAAATTCTAGGTCATTATTGTTTATCTTACTTGAATACCAAGGAAAGCTTGATTATGAGTCTTGTTATAAATTTTTGGTTTAATAAGTTATGACTTGAGAGTATAAACAATATAAAGATAATTAAATTTAGACAGGGAGTAATGTGTATTTAAATACCAACATAGATTCATCTTGGCTTTAGAGTTCTACGCACCAAGAAGGATACAAGAGAAACAAAGGTGTAGACTTATCCATGCTTAGGAAGAACTTGTACTCATTAAAACCCTTGGTAGTGGCATAACAAGTGATCGGCAAGAGGCAGGAAAGTTGTTAGAGGGAAAAATCCCCAGTAACTTGGGGATAATTATTAATTGAGCAAGGGAAATATTACAATATTCAATCCAAAATCAATTGGTTACAAGAGTAACTACCAATAAGATAAGGAAAGGGGAAAAACCTACAATCACACTAATAATTCTTAGACTGAAGAATTGTTTTGAAAAAGGATGTAGCATTATTTTTTTTGTGTAAATACCCGAGCTAATTCATTAATAATATAGTAAAATTACAATCAAGAGAATAGAGGTAAACTGAGAAAGGAATGTCAGAGAGAAAGACGTAGAGTTCTAAGTCTATGCCTGCCCGTACTAGGAAACCAGATAGTCAAAAACTAGGAAAAAAATAGGCCTGCCCATGGAGGGAAACCAGGCAGACAAAACAACATCATGTCTTGGCAGAGTGTAATTCAGCATAAACAAAACTTTAATTGAGTCAAACATAGGAAGCCTAACAAAATACGAGAGCGAGAGAATTATGGAGGAAGTCTGTCGAGGGGGATTTCTTCGATCACTGGAGAATCGACAAAGCCATTGTCGCTTGGAGCCGGAGTTTTCATTCCTGTGCACTTGAGGAAGGAGGACGGGGAAGGCATGTCACTGCTATGGAATTTCTACATGGGGGAGAAATTTGGGCGTCACTCATTTGAGCTACCTTTTTGACGACCTGAGGATCCGTTGTCTGCTTGTAGGTGATGTCTGAAGGCGCTGTTTGCTTGCAGGTCATGTCTGAGGGTGCCAGATTGTCGTGGTGGCCATACAAAGGTAGCGTATAGGCACTGAGAGATTGAGGTGATTTAGAGGGACTCAAAATGAATACATTGGCAAGACTGAGGATGCGAGCCAACAAGTTATTTATCATCCAGTGGATTCCACAGTGTCTCTGTGTGCACTTGGTTGTCGGATGGTAGTTGGTCATCTCTTTCTCCCGGTCGTCCAACAATTTCCTGATGGAGCACGGGATAGAACACCCATAACCTTCCTGACTAATGACGGCTGGATAAGAGTGTGAGCATTTCGCTTGACCTCCTCATCCCCCTCTCCCTAGGTGAGGAGTTGCACACATTCGTCTAGGCATAGTGGGATTTTGATGCATTATGTGTGTGTTGATGCAGGGCATGAGAGAGGGTAGGAGAAGACTGGCGGGGAATATTAATAGAAGGTTGTCGGGGAATATTAATAGAAGGCTGTCGGGAGAGCTTTGAGCACGTGAGTAAGGACCTTCGAGCAGGAGCAGGTGCCAAAGGTTGAGCATTATTAATGAGGAGAGGAGGGTTCTAGGGATTATAAGGACAGAGTTTTGGGCATTCAATGCCTGCATCATGTGCAGGTCCACTAGCGATGCCATATTACTGCGACTTAACTGAAGAAATACTACATTGAAGAGTTTAACCCTACTCATAACCATCAACAAAAGGCGTACATAGGGGCCAATATTTCTTGGAGATCTAAAACTCTTATTGCTCAATTAAGGACCAATTCTCATCAACTCCGTTGTGAAACAGGGCGCTGGAAAAGGCCAAAAGAAAGGTGGGAAGAGAGAGTATGTATTTTGTGCTCGTCCGGAAAAGTGGAAACAGAAAAACATTTCATTTTAGAATGTGAGGYCCTCAAARACAGCAGGGAAAATTATGCAGGTATTCTGGCAGCTAATTCTTGGGATAATCTATTCAGCGAAGAGTTTGTTGAGAAGCTGGGAGCGATTATTGTAAAACTTCAYAAGAAAAGGGCCGAATGCAAAAGCCAGATGGAAAAGCAATCTGTCCCATAGGCTATTTTTTAGCCTCGTGGACGTTAAAAATACTTTCATTTCATTTCATTTCACTGGAACCAGAGAGGAGAGGCTCACGGAATTAAAGCCCATAGCCTCAAGCTGAGCCCATGATTAAATTGCATGGAAAGTGGAGGGGGCATGAGCCAGGTGTTCCTCGAGTTATGTGTTGGAGGTGACGCTAATGGGATACATGAGGACCGCACTATCATCCACATCCGAGGAAGGATGTAGCATTATTGGGTTAATGATTCATTTGATTAAAATTATTGATCACATTTTAATCTAATTAAAAAATTAGTTTGATTAAATTGTTAGTTTGATTATCTCTTGAAGCACTAATCAAATTTGATATCAATTTTTTAATGTTGAAAGATTTTAAAACTAATTGGTTTAATGAATCATTATTGTTATTGTTATGTATAAATATGTGTTTCTTATTATAATTGATCCAATATTATTTCACATTTATGATTGTTTTATAATTATTTCATATTTGTTTCCATAATAAATTTATTTATTATGATTGTTTCATTATCATTTATTTATGATTGCTATGTTATCATTTAATATATGAATATGAATATGACGATGAATAAATATGTGTTTTTATGACGTGTTTATGTATAAATATATCTTCTTATAATAAATAAAATTATTATGATTTGAGTCTTATTATTTATTATTTGATATATATTTATACATTTATGTATAAATGTATGTTCCCATAATAAATAAAGTTTATGATTTTTAATTAAAATGAATGTTAGAATATGGATGTAGAAATAATGTCATATAAATAATTTTTAATTAAAGGGAATGTTAGAATATGGATGTTGTCATAATGTCATATGAATTTTTAATTAAAATGATATTAAAATATGAATTAAAATAATATTATATATATTTTAAATTAAAATGGAGGTTAGAATATCAAATTGGAATAATATCGTTTGATTTTAATTAAAATGGATGTTGATTATCAAATTGAAATGGGGGTTAAAATAATAATATATAAAATGAATGTGGAAATATATGTTAAAATAATAATACGTCTATTTTAATTAAAAATAGATGTTGAAATAATAACATAATTTTTTTTATATAATTTTTAAAAATAAAAATAAAAATAAATATTGACATAATAAATAAAATTATATATATTTTATCATGCCACGTCATTGTTATATCATGCCAATTCCAGCTGCCTCATATTTTTTTAAATATAAGACAAATTTGTTAGGTCATAAGTATTTGTTGGCAATTTGATATAAAATTGAGAAAATATGGAATGATATCAATGAGTTTTGGGTGAGATATAAATGAGAGATTGGATTATTATTAATAATAAAAATTAAGATACTTTACACATAAAAGGTGTTATATTTTTATTTTTACAATTTAACAATTACAACTGCCTCATATTTTTTTAATATAGGACAAACTTATTAGGTCATAAGTATTTGTCGGCAATTTGCTATAAAATTGGGAAAATATGGAATGATATCAATGAGTTTTGGGTGAAATATAAATGACAGATTGGATTATTATTAATAGTAAAAATTAAGATACTTTACATATAAAAGGTAAGAATTTTTTTTTTTATAAATAAAACATGATTATATATATATAAATAAAAGATGATTACTTATTTAAATAAGATATGATTATAAAATTTAATGGTCAGATTGTTTGTTATTATATATGAGATTGTAAAATATAATTTTTTTTTTCTTGTTTGTAATTGATAATTTGTTGGGTTGGTGGAAGAATGATGTTGATATTGACGAAGCCATCTAAATATGTAACAAATTTCATCTTATTATAATTTGGTGAAAGTTTTGAAATTCAAAAATTTCATCAAATTTATGATGATTTAAATGTGTAACAAACTTTTCCTTATTATAATTTGGTGAGAGTTTTGAAATTCAAAAATTTCATCAAATCCATGATGATTTGGATCTATTTAGAATTGGGCAAGTCATTAAGAGGCATTGTTTTTGTAATTCTCACCAGAGGGTGATGTAATTCTCATAATTTCATACCATAACTTCTGAAATCATGAGATGACACAATGTTAAGTGTGTTTCCTCAGTGGGGATTCACCTTTATTTATATAAGACTTACCACATCAAATGATGTGTCTATTGGCACAATAGGGACGACCTCAATAAATCAAAATATAATTACTAATTACCATATTAATTATCTTTTACATTAATTATCCTTTACATTATGGTGGGGCTGACATGTACCCTTTACATCAAAAATAGGGTTACAAGTAAGTCCGACTCTTGGACAATATAGCAAGGGATCTCATACACCCACTAGTGCTCAACCACTAGGGGCACATCCATCTGTGCCCAACCACATGGATGTCCACATCTCTATCTCACTGCATCTCACAGGAGAACCACACTCACTAGTGCTCAACCACTAGGATCACGTTCACCTGTGATCAACCACAATCATGTCCAACTCAACAGATCTCTTTCTCACTGTGTTACACAGGAGAATCATTTGGAGTATCACATCATCTCAACTCTCTGCACAGAAGATGCCAATACATCGTTTCATCATCATGTTAACTTGTGTTAATCCATAGGCACGTCCAACTCAACAGATCTCTTTCTCACTGCGTTACACAGGAGAATCATCTGGAGTATCACATCATCTCAACTCTATGCACAGAGGAGAAAAGTAAACCCATCACATGGGCTCCTTTGCTTCTCAAGGGCACACAACATTCCATCTCCGTCTCAAAGAGGAACCACACATCCATATCATGGGAACACCCAACTCATGGGATTCCTCACCCCACGCATGTGCACACAATGTTCCTTCTCCATCTCAAAGAGGAACCACACACCCAACTCATGGGCACACCCAACTCATGGGATTTCTCTCAGGTTGACTCACTCAACCTGTGTCCTAGAGAATGTCTCACACAACGATAATCATCAACACTCCCTCTCAGCTAGGGAGGCATTCTCCATCGGGCCAAGTATCTCATGGAAGTACTTGAACTTCGTCTTGGCTGTAATCATAAACAATCCCTCTCAACTAGGGTGGTAATCTTCACCAAGCCAGTTTCTCATGGAATTACTCAAACTTCGTATTGGCAAGTGGTTTGGTGAAGATATCTGCAATCTGCTCATGTGTAGGAAGGTATTGCACGTGTACTTCTTTCCTCTACAACATGTCTTTGATATAATGATATTTTATCTCAATGTCTTTCGATCTATCATGAAACACATGGTTCTCAGAGAGCTTCACACAACTATGGTTATCACAAATAATAATAGGATCCATCTCATGATCAAATAAATCTGTCAAAATCTTGCAAAGCTACACTGCTTCGGGAAATTCCACACTCAATGCTATATAATTTGCTTCTGCGATACTCAAGGCCACAGAGTTTTGTTTCCTGCTACACCAGGAAACCATGGAAAAATCCAAGGTAAAACAACAATCGAATGTGCTCTTCTGGTCCACTATACTCTTTTCTCAATCTGTATTGGCATATCCTTGCAAACTCAAGTTCACACTGGGGGCATATCTCAGGCCATATCCAACTGTGCCTTGTATATATCTCAATACATGCCTTATTTCTATCCAGTGAGTCTGCCTCGGTTGACTCGTGGATTGACTAAGCACATTCACTGCATAGCATATATCAGGTCTGGTGTTTAACTAGATACATCAATGATCCAATCAACTGTCGGTACACATGTGGATCAATCTCGTCTGGATCATCATCATTTTTTTTTCCGTCAAATCCATCACCATCGGTGTAGACATGGATTTACATTCTGTCATACTGAACTTCTTTAATATCCCCACTATTATTTTCCTTGACTTAGGAAAAGTCTCATTGGTCCTCTGTCATACTTCTTGTCCCAAGAAATAGTGCATCATACCCAGATCCTTCATCTCGAAATTGGAAGTTGAGGCTTGCTTATATCCAACAACACAACTTCCTGAATAAGTCATAAAAATCAGGCTCTCGTCACCAACAATGTAATAGTATAGGTTTGGATCAACAACAATCTTGATGAAACCCAAACTCATCAAGAATCCATCTATCTGATGTAGTTTCCAACTCATGGATGGTAGTATAGATGGAAGTGCATCGGGCTACTGGATCAATATGTCTCATCATAGTTCACTACCTCTGCTTGTGAGAATCCTCTGACTACAAGTCTCATTTTGTATTTCTCGACACTTATATCAGCTGCATGTATTTCTGCCTCTTGCTGAGTTTGTCAAGCCCAGACAAGCCTTTTATGGCCTACTGCAAAGTCCCTGGGAATATCAACTTGAAAAACTGGATCAACTATATCAATGGCTATCTCCCTTTGGACTGTTGAAGAGGAAGAAGGTACTATCTCTCTTTCTCAATTAGTTTGACTCCTTCTGAGTCAAGTGACTCCCTCTGAAGTCTGAAGGATAAGCACCTTCCTTTGTTGTTAACCTGCCTGGAACAAGAAAACAAACAAAAGGAAACAAGACAATAATATCTCCTAGAGGAGATTCATGAGTACATCTCTAGAATCAAAACATTTTAAGGATTGTTGTCAGAACTACAACACCTACTTGTAATGTAGCAACCTTAGAAATGTAGGTTATAGGCATGATAATTTAAAATAATAAAAAATGGAGTCTTCACTTCCAGTGTGTTGCTCCTCTGGATGCACTGAGGTCCATCTGGATCCATGATTGCACCAAGGGTTTCTTCCTCTTGAAAGTACCCTTATGAAAATGATTCCAATAATATATACAAGTGCATACCTAAGAGTGTACACCAATGGAGATTTTACTTGTTTGTCAATGTCATGATGAGCAATGACATTCCTTGACTTCTCTTGGGGTGGACAATGTTTCTTTCTTTTCACATTAATGGCTCTCAGATCAATTGTCTTCAAGATTTCATTATTTGGACAATACTTTGATAATTTTTCAAGTGTGTCATCTATCACATCGTCTTCATAGCTCACCCAAAATTATCCCCTAGCCTCGTATCTTCACATATCACTTTGGAGCACACCCATTGGCAAATTCCAAGGCCTGAAACCACTTATCTATTCTGCCAAGTGCATCGAAGAGAAGAAAACATTATTCAAGACCCACCACTCTGGAGTGCCTCTCCAGTATTTTAGCTAAACTTGCCTCTCCCTCCTCCGAGCACATGACTATCAACTGAACCACATTATTTGGATTAGTGGGTGTTTTCTTTTCACCTCTTCGCTTTGAACGCATTACAAGACCACAATTCCTTGCAATTTGGATTGCTGGAAATCTTGGTGCATGTTGATAGAAAAGAGAAATAAAGGGCAGAAGAAGCTTCTACAGCCGAGTCCTTCGCAATAGAACTAAAACCCTGCCTTCACAACCTTGGGGTTTATGGGAACCAACTAATCCCTCCGCAATTTATTATTAGACAATGGAAGATCTCTTTTCTAATAGAATTATACATAATGAAAGAGAACAGTGTGCGTGGAACAGGGATGATTTTAAGGATGGAAATTTGTTTTAAAATATAGAAAGCTTGGCGAATCTTACTAATCCTTCATATGCCAATTATAAATGTTTGGCGATATTTTTGTAAAAATATTCAAATTTCTAAGGATTTTATATAGTTTTTATAAAATTTTGGCGATTTTTAAGGTAAAATAATTTTATCTATAGAATTTGGGAGAATTGTTTTTAAAATAGCGAATCTTGTTTTTGGAAAAACCATGGAAAATTAGCCCATGAGTGAAATTTAGCGCCTAAAATCATCTATGGCGTGGAATATCTCTTTTCTCAACCCTTAGTATGCGTCATCTGTGTGGTCGCGAGTCGCGGTTACGAGCCCTTTGAGGATGACCACTTCTCCCTGTAGTTGAGCAACTCGTCCCTCGTTCTCTCGTTATAGTTCACGTCAAGATTCTGGTCAATTTCGGCCAAGGGTTCCTTCTCCCATCCTCCTACTTCAGTTTTGGAACGATAGGTTATTCTGTCCAAATGAGATCGAAGTTGGTGGAGATGGAACCTGTTCCAGTGAGAGTTCCCTCAGAGATTAATTCACCAATGAATGGCACCATGATCTCAACAAGATTGCCTCAGACCTGCTTTAAATATGGTCTGTATTTTGTTTTTGGTCTGCCGTTTTTAGGAGAAGGTCCAACTTCAAAATTTACCACCAAAATTTTAAGGAGAGGTCTGACCCTCTTTCTTTATACTAGCAATGGGGTCTAGCTACCTTTATATTTCCACAATATGCATTTATTTGTTGTGCAATGATCTTCTTCAAGTCTGCTCTAATACCATGTTGATTTTATGGTAATCTAATGCATTTTAATTTTCTTACTATGTAGCATAAACTGAACCATAACTACTACAGAAAACCAATCTCACAAGAAGAATTATCATGCACAAGAACACAAGAAGTATCATGGGAAACCCTTCTCAACAAGGGAAGAAAACCCAACCAATCATTTGCTATATTCTCAAGAGAAAGACCTCCCACACCATCACCAAACCTAGCACACAAGAGGGTGTTGTAATTCTCATAATTTCAAACCACAACTTCTGAAATCATGAGATGACAACTGATATACATATGTTATAACGTTGGTGGCTCATGGAAGTGACGGCTTGCGTTTTTTATGGTGATTATTCTATGTTTCAAGTTGATGTTGATCACACTATTTGGTGATGATTCTATAAATAATCGTTTAGATTGTGTAGTGGTCAAGCGATTTATTTGAGTTATATAGGAAATTTAAACATAGGTGGCGCATTTGGCAAGGTGATTGCAAATGGTTGAATTATTATGTGGACTTGGATTACGCTATGGTTTAAATGTGTTGATACTATCGATACACTGGTTGATTAATGGTGTTAATGGAAGGCTCGTTGGCATGTACTATGGAGTAAATGAGAGATGGGTGGAAGCGACGTGCATTTACTGAACATCACCTTTACCCTTCCAGTTGGCCGCCACCCTTAGTCGGACCATTGTTTGATCTGGCTGTTGTGATTGCACTTCAGATTTTTGGCAGGGTGAAATTGCTCAGCCACCTCTCGTCTTAAGGTTTCGATTAACATGTATGTCTCTTTTGGCCATTTTTGACTTCACTATGGTTACAAAATATTATTGGCTCAGTTGTGTGGGTTTGTGTTTGTCTTGAGTGCTGCAACTGTGTGGAATTTTGGATTTGAATGGAAAATAGATGGTTCAGCTTATATCAGTTAAGTTTGTTGGATTGTTAGTCTTCCTGGGTGACAGTTATTTACTACCACTGCGTGTTGGTTGAATGGTTTTGTTTAAAATCATGGTTGGATGATTATCTTCACAGTTATTGGGTTTAATTAAGAGCCATGTTTTCTTGTTTCGGCCTTGTCAAGGGATTGTCCTCCGTCCACAAGCACCACAACCCCTTGTGCGTACACCTTCGGCCTCGAAGTCTCACTAAAGTTAGTTCTGTTCCTCCTGTGAAGGCTACTGTGCAAACCCTTAACCCTCTAGGATGGGGTTGCATAGGGAAACTGTCGGGCCTGTCAAGTGGTTTCCCTGTTATTGTGGTCTATTATCTTGAATACGGGCTCACCCGTGGGTCATATAGCCATAATGTTGGTATGGATTCCCGTCACTGCCTCTGTGATATTAGCATAAACCTTACATTGCTATTTTCTTTTAAGGTCATAGTCACCCACCTTATGCTAAGTAACTCAACGATTTTAATGGAAGGGACTCTATCCTGTGTCGATTGGATGCCTAGTTATGCATAGCTACCATGGCTTGTTCGATTGGTTGTTTCCTTACCACAATGGAATTTGTTAGTTGATATACAATCACTAATATTCACACTTTTAATGTTTCGGTTGATGGCTGGCATTGGTTACAGATATTGGGGTTTCTCATGCAGGTCATGTTCTGTATAGGGTGTTTTGCAAAGTAAATTATTGGAATGGGTATATCTATTGCATCTTCTGTTGTTGGTTGAATAAACATGAGTACGCATAGCTTGGTCAATCACGATTGGCTAAATCAATAACTTGGCACGATTTATTGAGTTATATCGTGGTCGCATGTTGCCGTGTGATTAGTGGAATTGTTGCACCATGAAGTTTTCTCAGTTGCACACCGTGCATAGTATGGATGACTTGCTTTCATGATCAATGATATCCACTAATTTTTAAGCACGTTATTGATTGCAAAGTGACCTCTGTTGATGACAGGTGTGTTGGTTATTTGGTTCGGTTTTTAAGTCACATTGAGTTATTTTGTTTTACAGTGGCATGGTTACATTTCCTTGGAAATTTACTCCTGCATAGCCTATGTCTAAATAGTGGCTGTTTGGTTGTATAGTCAATTATCATTTCAGTCATGGCATGTGAGGTTTTGATTATATTGATTATTTTTACTACATATATATATGGGAACAAATATCATTACAGACCTTGATTGGCTCTATTGCAG
Source organism: Picea engelmannii (assembly GCA_009831015.1). Lineage (NCBI taxonomy): Eukaryota > Viridiplantae > Streptophyta > Pinopsida > Pinales > Pinaceae > Picea > Picea engelmannii. The sequence continues at coordinate 527,130 of ML796164.1, forward strand.
AAATAGCAACTTCATTATTATTTTGGAAATATGACTTTTAAACATAGATTGGAGAAATGTATGGAAGTGGTGGATGTTAATGATTACAAATTGGGAATGAGTGTTGTTGTTGACTGTTATAACATGCAGAATGTGAAAATAAAGGGAACAAAGCCTCTTACAAATTGTGTGGAATACTTGCCTTTTATGATGGCACCGTGTCGGGTATTTTATTATTGGACAATGAACTAGTTAAATACACAGTAATTGTTTTTAGGCATGATGATTATTTGGTTGGTGTGTCTATTCTTACTACATAATGTTTTATGGATTACTTGATTAGTCTCATGAACAATAATCGCTTTTCTCCCCCCTATCATTATCTCATTTTCTGCTAATTACAAACCCTTCACATATCCCATATTCATTTTCTCACCCCATGTTCTGAGATTGATTATGGTCAAAATAAATTTTGAATTAGATTGGATAAAAGTGGCGAAATTCTGTGTGGATTGCAATGAAGGTTATTGGTTTTCTTACAATTGATTATTGTTGTCATCAATCAGTGATCATTTCTCCCCCCCTTTCATTATATCATATTTTCACTAATTACAAACCCCTCACGTATCCCTGAACATTTTTCACCCCCCCTGCTCATTGATTAACATTAAAACAATTTGTATGGATTGGATTGCATGAACCTGATACATTCTAAGCCAAATCTATTTTGTATTTTAAGAGTTGTCATGCATGGCTATTTAAAAGACTATTTTCTAATCGATTACACATGCAAGACTCTTTGATTGGATCGGACAAGGAATAATCCGACTTAGGCCTGAAAGGCCTCCCTTCCGAGCCCCACAATGACATATTGATTTCAGGGATTTTTGGACAACATATTTTATTTTGGATGTATGCGTATTATCTTTTCAAATTTCATGAGCTAAAATTGCCAAAAGTAAATATGTTGATGGGAGACACAAGGAAGTATTTTTGCTTAACTAATGGTTATGTTAAAATTGTTATGATGGCTATGAACAAAAGGGAGTCACAAGGGGTCCCACCTACTAGTTATTAATTAATTATGACCCTTATCATGATTATTACTCTTTCCCCTAACTAAATTTAGTTGAGTCTTTATTTAGCTTAACTAATGATTTGGTTCAACTACTTCAACCAATTCTAATTTATTAAAAGCATAAGTAAGGGGAGGAACGAGGAAGATAGAAGCACAAAGCATGCTAAGGTTTTCTCTTTGAGTTTATGTTGAGATAGTTCAGTTTTAATTAATTCATATATTCATCATAGCCTAATTCTCTTTTGTGATAACAGGGTCTTATTGTAGACAACAATATTCAGGGCTGAATCAAATCATTCATACACTTGTTCTTCAGAGGTGTTGATCTATCTTCGATAGTCTATGTAGACTTGTCTGTTTGTGAATTAACTTTCATGACTGATAAAGGCTATTGTGCAGAGTCAAGAGGGAAGCAATATGTGGCAAGATGATCCAAATTTTAGAGTTCATTTGGTTTTCCGTCAGAGGTCCTTTTGTATGTTCCACCGGGGATTTCTAAGTTTGACTTTGGTCCAAGATTTCTTTGTGAAGTTTTGTAAAGACAATGACTCTTTGGTGAATTGGAATGAAATAAGGGATTACTTTATGTCTCATCTATCTTGATTTTGATCTTGGTGTCTTTACTTCTGTTCTTACATTTATTTCAACAACTGATATTTTCAGAAAAATACATAAAAAGTGAATTTCCAGCAAGATTTTTGTTGATAAAAGACTAGCCTAAGCACTTGTAATTAATACTTGTGAGTTAGGATATATATTTTTGTTGGCTATAAACATAGGGTGATATTCCCGTCTACTTTACTTTAGCCATGTAAAGTCTAAAAATGCTTGAGTAAGATCAATTCATATCTTATCCTCAACATTTATTTGGCGACTATACTGGGGAGATCTTCGATATCTCTCTGGTTAAATTTTATACTCGATTTTCATCGATACATCTTTCTTTTTCTGTTTTTGATTCTTTGACTATTTTTCTATTCATGACTATTCCTATTGCAAGAAATCCCAATCTTGAGCCTGGTCTCCAAGACGAGACCAACATTGCTTTGAACATGTTTCATACTATTTTAGACACTGCTAGGACCTGTGCCGAGCTTAACCGTTCTTGGGCAACAATTGAAAGAGATATTAGTGTTCAAGAACAATTAGAAGCTAGACATAGGCAGCCTAGAAATCAGAAGTAATATTTTTTCTTCAGTTTTGGCCTTTCTTTCATGTCCTTAGATTCCCGTGCTTCTAGAAGAAGAAGAGGCTTGCCACCTGAAATCAATCTTATTGCTGAAATAGGAAGAAGAAATGTTGTTTTATCTTCCCAACAAAGTGATCTAAGGAGAACTTTATCAGATTCGTCCAGTTCATCTCTATTTTCCTCATCTATCATCCACAATATGACATCTAGTGGTGGCTCTGGTGGCACTGGAAGTGCTCCATCTTCCCAATATTCATCGTCATTAGTGATTGGTAGCTTGTACAACCACCATATCCCTGTCCAATCTACTACAAACCCCACCAAATTCATTAAAAAGTATTGCCTTTTCGAAGAAGATGCCATGACCACACCATGGCATGTGTCCTCTCCTCTTAACCTAGCACCTGCTACTTTCCCGCTTCCGAAGTTTAAAGAGCATTTGCCTAAGTTTCCAGGAAATAACACTGTCAGTACCAATGAACACCTAGTGGCATTTTCTAATGCTTATCATAACATAGGGGCTAACGACAATGACACTTGCATGCACTTGTTTGTCAGTTCCTTGTAAGGAAAGGCCGTGGCCGATTTCTTTGATCTTCCTCCTAAGATCTTGTCTACTTGGGAGGAGTTGATTTATTGGTTCCAATCCACTTACGGGCAATCCAAAAGCCCTGCTGAGAAGTTAAGGGAGTACAACAACATCACTTACAAAGATGGTGAGACCATCAGGTCCTTCAACTTGTGTTTCACCAAGTTGTATAATCAAATTCCCGATCTCATCCGCCCTCAAAACCAAGCCTCTTTCATGCATTACTACAATGCATTTCCTTCTCTTTACCATCATAGGCTTGAATAAAAATCTATTGACAATATCGTTTCTGCCTTGCATACTTTCTCATACTACATTGAAGATTATGTAGCAATGATTCATACTACATTATCACAAACAACTCCATAGTGAGTGCCCCTTTCTTTGCATTTGCATTTTCATAATTGAAGAAAAGAGAGCAGAGCATATGGATCACCTTATAGTTTGGTTTTCTCCCATATTTGGTTTTATAGGATACATCTTGTGTTCATTTGCGTGGATGGTGTGTTTATTTGCTTGTTCTTTCATTTTCGTATTTAAGTTATTTTCATAAATTTGAACAATAAGCTGGTGATAATAAATTTGAGATTTAAGGAAATAAATATACATAACAAAAGGTTTTAGTATAATACAATCTCTATTGTGGCGAATCGTTCTAGTGGAATATCCATGACAATTTACAAATCAAGTAGTCATCCTTAAAAACAACGCTTGTAAACATTTTTGCAAGTAACTTTAATTGATGTAAAGTTAAACATGTCTCATAATAACACATTAAAAGGTTGGAGAGTAAGAGATATCCTATAAAAGACTAGGGTCACATACAAACATTTGTGAATTTGATGCATACCTTCTCTCTCTTCCATGTGGGAGAATTTATATTTATGAATGCGATTCATATGATAATTAGATGTGTATACGTAGTTGATAATTAATTTCTCTCTATGAATGTTTCAATTCGTATCCAAAGTTACATTTTTGTATTTCCTAAAACACAACATTATTTGATGCAAATAGAGTGCACCCCTTGCACGTTAGAGTACATACACAATGGAAATCAATCTTCTTGCACAATATTGGGAACATACCTGCACTACGACTCCAATTGCAAATGTAACCATTCCAAGATTTCTCCACTCAGAGCAATCCTACAACCGCTAGGGTTATGCATCCACCATCATCTCCTCGTCAGCCACACACCAATGCCGATTCTTCATGCCGCACATCAATTCCCACTCATTTGTATCACAAGCAATTATATGCTATACCAACACAAAACTACAATCAATTGTTAGGTCACAATCTAGAAATACAGGTAAACTTCTCACATCTATGGATTCACACAAACACACTTCTGCTCCCCAAGAAATATCTATGCACATATTTATATCCAACACCATGCTCATCCTCACTGGAAAAATATGAAAACAATAATAAAAATATCTCAACAATGATATAGAAACAACAATGTAAATTCATCTACATTTCACAACACGTAAAACTATTCAACACCCATATGCAAAGAATCATTAGTATAAAACACAATCTTCATAGAGACCCCATGCTCACTTTCATATAATCACAAATCCAAGCATACAAATAAAAAAAACATATAATAACACACAAGCTACTCATCCATATGTGCACACCAAGATTAAATATGGAAACCTAAATTCTTTTTATTGATTTACGCAGAGATACAAATAAATTGGTAACATAATGGCTCCATGGCCAATATGCGAGCTTACAACATTCATTGGATTGTTAGGCCAAAGGCCATGGAAATCTCATCCATTCTCTCTCCCTTCCTCACAAGATCTCCTTTTTGCAATATCTCCTCTGCCAGCTACCCGATGTTGAGTTTATCTGCCTATAGGAAGCCATTCACTTTCAACTTCCAAACAAGCTCCACATGCCCTTTCATCTTCATCTTATATCCTTTCATTTCCATTGACTCTTCCCCTGCAACAATTGACCTTTATATTCCATCCAACAACACACTCCTTCCTCAAAATATCCTCTTCTTTTGTAATAGATCACCTTCTCCCAAGCTATCTTCATGAATCACGCAATCAATACTCCCTTGACTCCATGTCTCCTCTCATGCACTTATCTTCTATTCATTCTGTAGCAACATGCCAACTCCAAAGTAGCACATCTATTCTCTAACGGGTCATCCATCCTACTCCAATTCCATAACCTGCAATATATCACATCTTGCAACAACATTCCCACAACTCTCCTATAACAACTTCTTGCTGCAGGTTCTCACAACACTCCTACAACAACGTCCTGCAAGAAGTTCATGCAACACTCCTACACCAACTTCCCACATCAATTTCTTGTAGCAATGCTCACATTCTACTACACTGCCAAAATCCATGACATCATTACAATATGAAACAACCAATCATGTTCTGCAACCAATCATTATTCCTACAACATCGTCACTATTCCGGAACATTTCCACTATTCCACAACGTTGTCACTATCCCATAGCACTACCACTGTTTCATAACAATGTTATGTTATGCAACACCATTCCATAACCATATTCACCCTAGCAACCCCAATATGACTTTGATTCTCCTGCATCAAACTCCCTAGGTTTTTAAGAAAGCACACCCTCATGCTTATGAGGTAAACCATTAACATATCCAACTACCCAATGAAACTTTCATCACTTTTTCAATCACCAACTCCACAATTCTCATTGATATACATTCAACTCTACAAGTAATACAAGACATCTTCTTTCGCTGCATTTTCTTTCAACTCATTTCCGCACATCCATATACAACAATACTCTTATCAATGGAAATATGGAATTCCAATATCATTCCTGCTGCAACTCACCTTTTGGTATTGCTACCATATCTTTCTCTCTTCCTTCATCACCACACACATTGGTTAGGTTATCCTTAGACATACATCACCTACAAAACGCGAGTTGAGTTATGTTCCATCCAAGACATCCCACTGTCTTTTTTCATGTAGTGTACAAAGTTCCTTTGGTGCAACCATCCACTCATGCTTGAAGCCACACAACATGGAGTCACATGCTCACATGTTACACCTCCATTGAATCAACCCACAACCACATGTATACTACCTCATTCAATGATTCTATCAGTGTATTCACATTGTTCAAAACTTTATGAGAGATATACCTTCAATGGCCTTCCTCTTCATACATCACCTTCACACTCGGTCCTCAACAATCTTCAATCCTTCTAACATTCTTCTACATAATGTCTTCTTCCTCCATAAGATTTGTAATATTCTCTCTTTATTTAACATCAACACCTTCAACAACTTCCTCTTCTTCAAGATTGTAAGTTCATCCATCCTCAACTCAACAACTTCACTCATGCTTCCTACCTGATCACTTATCTTCATGGAATCATCTTCTACTTGGGAATTGTCTTCAAGCATCTTCATCACCTACAACAACTGTTGTAATCTTTGCAAATTAATTTTCTTTCATTTTCTTCTCAGCCAAGAACATTCTACTACCATCCATAACTACACATTTTATTCTTCTTGTAAAAAAGAAAATACATATTAAGGGGAAAAATATTTCCATCTTCACTCCCTCCTTTCTGCTCTACATCCGAAAAACACCACTTGTGCCTCTATCTCCCTCTGCTATAATTTTCCTCCATCTTTGTTCATATTCATTTCCTTTAGGTCCACTCTCATCTCTAGCCACCATCCGGTAACAATCCACTCACTGCTACCAACATTCTCCTTGGAACATATGAGCCTAATATCCAGTCCAAAAAACCTTTCGAAAGCATTTTCTCTTATAGCCTACTTCCATGGTCATAAAACTTCAAACCACACACTCACTCATTTCTAGTGACTATGATTTCATCTCAATTATGGATAACTACCACCACAAATGGCATCTAATTCAATCATGAATGACCCACACTGCCTCTCTGATCTCAAGATAATAGTCATGGATAACCACCACCACAACTACCATCTAACAACCATTTATCTCAGAGACTATCTTGCTTCTCAACAACAAATTTTTGGACTTTACTTCATGCAACTTTTTATTATTTTCTATCTTCATCTTCTCACATCTTCAATCTTTTCCCTTTAAAAACTTCACTTCGACATCTGGTCCTTTATCTTGTGCATATTCATTGCTTATGCAATCCTAATTATGAATATGCTACCACTCCATCATCTTCAATCCTTTTAAATATTGGTTCCTACACCTTCTCAACCTACTCATCTTCACAGAGAAATCCTCGGGAGTTGTCTCATATCCCTCAACTAGACTACCATTCACATTCCATTTCTCCAGCACTTCCTCCCACCATTCTTCTCCCAACAAACATAAGATGAAACAACATTCTCCCAGGTATTCTTTCTACCATGGTTACACAAGAGCACTATCATGAAACCAATCCTCGGGAGCATGACCAACTCTCATAATCTTTCAAATTATTTCATCTGAGAGTTGTATCTAACTCGATACTCTTACAAATTCTTCCATCCCAGAGCTAAATATAACTTGATAACTTTTCCTATTCTTCCATTCCATAACTAAACATTTCTCTGATACCACCTGATATATAGAGAGTCCACCCCCTTCACATTAGAGTACATACATTATGGAAATCAATTATCTTGCACAATATTGGGAGCGTAGCTGCACTACAACTCCAATTGCAAATGTAACCATCCAAGTATTTCTCCACACAAAGAAATTCTACAACCTCTAGGGTTTTACATCCAGGCCACCATCATCTCCTCATCGACCACACACCAATGCCAGTTCTTCATGTCTCACATCAATTCCCACTCATATGTATCACAAGCAATTATATGCCACATCAACATGACTCTCCAATGAATTGTTAGGTCACAACCTAGAAATACACGTAAACTTATCACATCTACAAAACACATACACACTTCTTCTCCCCAGGAAATATCTACACACGAATTTATATCCGACACCATGCTCATCCTCATTAGAAACATATAACAACAATAATAAAAATATCTCAACAACAATACAACAACAACAATGTAAATGTGTCTACATTTCACACGATATAAAACTATTCATCACCCATCTGCAAAGAATCATCAGTCTAAAACATGGTCTTCCCAGAGACCCCATGATCACCTGTAGATAATCACAAATCCAAGCATACAATTAGCACAACCATATAATAACACACATGCTACTCATCCATACGTGCACACCAAGATTAAACATGGAAACTTAAATTCTTTTTATTGATTTATGCATAGATAAAATACATTGGTATTACAATGGCTCCATGACCAATATGTGAGCTTACAACATTCATTGGATTGCGAGGCCAAAGTCCATGACAATCTCAACCATTCTCTCTCCCTTCCCCATTGTTACGAGGAAAATCTCTCTATGGCTAGGGTAAACCACAACAGACAGAAATGACTGAAGAAATAAACTCTATCCGAAAAACATGCTATATAAACCAATATGCAAGAGAGATAAGAAAGAGGCCTACCTTGCCCAGATGTTCGATGATGTCCACTATTGAGCACTTTGACCCAAAGCTCTATACCTGCAACTAGTTCTCAACAACCAAACAAAGAAAGCATATGGTGATAATATAAAAGGTTAGCACATTAGATAGCATAATCCATTAATATACATAACAAATAATCCCATAGATAATAACTCATATATTTTCAAGATATCAATTGGATGGGAAATGAGTATTTCTATTAATAAATGATTAGTAGAAGTGAAAATATTACAGACTTCCGTGTCGGCATGGTTCAGAGCTGAGTAACTAAGTTCCTTCCAGCTGGGCCTCCACCACTTCAATCCTCCACCAAAGGAAAGCTCATAATAGAGAAGAAATGAGGTTCTCAATCAATAAGGGAAGATCTTGGGGGATGAACACTGTGTTCAGACTTAAAGGACAAAGGGATGTAGACTCAATATGAAGTAAATAATTTCTCCAGAGTAACTTTGCTCTCAAAGTTGAATTCTTTCTCCTCTTTTCCATAGCTCAGAATTGGCCCATTTATAGCCTTCAGATGGAACTGAAGGGCCGAGTCAGAACGTTTCCAGTATATGGAAGGCCAAGGATCATAGATCTCCTGTCGTGACATGAAAACTCGACATTTAGTTTTCATTTTCTGGCACAGATCCTGATGTACACGGGCTATAGTGGATCATCCTGTGTATATGCATGTTGTATAGTACTCAGGATCCGTACATGTGGAAAAATATGTATTTTTGGCTTTGGATTTTATAAACAGGGAAGATAAGTCTGCATGGGGAAATGGAGAAAGGCCTTCTGTGCAAGATTGCATAGGGTGAGGAAAATCTTGCTATAATAGATGCCCCCTAATTTGTGAGGTCAGAGGAGTATCTACGATGGCCAAAATACATTATAAACAACCCAGAAGTGGAGTGATGGGGAACCAGCTGGAAGAACTAGTTGCTCATTACATTTTGCACTGACTTTGCATACATGGTTGCCAATAAAATTACACTGTAGATCCATGTGAAAATACACCAAATAAGTGTTCGTGGCCATGAATAGGAAAATACAAATGTGGTTACATGCCAATGGATGTCATAGTCACGAACAAGGCCCAATAGAACCAGTATCAAAACCATTTTGAAGATATTTGTATACAATGAAGTACAATTTGATCTCCCATGATCACTGAAGTTACATAGGTACTGACCAATGAAAAGGAAGCAACATCTCAGGAAAGTTGCGGCCACATAGTGATGTATTCAAGTATTCTACACAATCCGCCAAGGGTGAAAGTCTACATCATGTGAATAAAGGAGTTGAGGTCGAACACAATGAGACATTGTTTGATTACCGATCATTGAGGTATACCGTTAACAAACACGAGACAACCTACCGATAATGAAAGTAGGTATCAAGGCACTGAGTACATTCTTACAAGTGTGAATAAAGGAGTCAGTGTCGAACACCTGAAGAATCCATCGATCATGAGACATTGATGTATTCCCAACTGTCGATGGTGAGAGAGCCTGCCACTAATGACTACAAGCCTCAAGGTACTCATAAGATTCTAGGTCCCGTTTCCAAAATAAATGGGCTGAAGTCGATGGAAGGAGACCCACTGAAAGGAGACCTGCTAAAAGGAGAGAATTAAGGCATCTCTCTTCAGTCAACATGAGGTACAAATCAAGAGCTTCATGATTTGGTGGAAATCGGACGAAGAACATGTTCACGAACCAACGACCCCGTGCGTCTTTCGTGTGTGCCAAGTGCAAGCGCTACATGAAAAATACCCTCTGAATAACAACCAGTGATGAAAACTACTGACAAAGGTGAGGAAACCACCAATAAGGCTAATGGAATCCAAGACACTGCACAAATCCCAATGTGTGAATAGATTTCTTGCCTTCGAACACAAGGGAAACCACCCAGTCAATGACCAATGATGAAATGTCGATTTTTGGGTTTAAGGTTACCTACCAATGATTAAAGTAGGGCCAGGGTGCATGATAGGACTATAGTATCATGTGATTCTGAGACAAACTGAGGGTATGACCGACATGCAAAGTCAAGAGTTTTGAGGAGTGGCCGACATAGGTTGATAGAATTCCTTTGAACAAGAGCATGAGACATATGGAGGACTCATAAAACATAGACCCAATGATGAAACTATGAGATGCAGGAGGCATCAATGAAATTATCTATAGGGATTAGAAGAGTAACCGATCGGTAGAGAAGACTCTGTAACGAGCTCAACTTCCTAAGGCCATGCTAATCCCAAAATTATGATGATGATTGGACTCAATAACTTTGTGCTCTGTTCAAAGATGGCACGACTGTTGCTGATATAAGATAATACTCTCTTCCCGTACGTCTTTTTTTTTTTTTTCATAGACAAATGAATGCTATGATACAGAGGAGGAAACGAGTGTCGCAAGTAAGCAAAACTAGTTCCAGCAGTGGAACATAACTATGCTCAATGCAAGGAGATGCATGCGCAAGATGGACAGTCGGGGGAATGTTCCCTTCTAGGTATAGGGTGTCAAATTGCGAAGGATAAAAACAAGGCTCTGCTTGGTTGAGGATGCAAAACCGCCGAGGAAAACGGTTTATAACGCAAAGCGAGAACCGACTATAGGATCAATACTACAAGCAAGGGCATGAGATGAAATCACAACTTAACTTCAAAAAATGTCCTTTTTTATGTCTTTTAATCTACCTGGTGTGAAAAAGGGATAAACTTGTGCCAAATAGACGTCTTTTCAAATCCAATTTACGAGTGTGAAAGAGACAAGTTCACTCGACAATATTTTCTCTTTTTGAAAATGAGTCGAAAAAGATCTTAACTAAGACTCATGACTTTTCAAGTTCAATTTAATGAGTGTGAAAGGGAAAAATCACTCAGCAATATTTTCGCTTTTTAGACGAGTAAGAAAAGAGCTTAAATCAGAATCGTTCGGGAGATTCTAGCGGCAAGTCATGGGGGAGGCCAAGGCTCCCGTGCTGGAATTCTGTGGAATGCCAATATCTTACGAATAATTGACATAAGCTTGGGAAAACCCAAAGCTCTCCAAGTCGAGGAGGATAAAGCACTAGCGAAGGATATAGTCTCTGTGATATATCAAATAATGTCTCTCACTGGAAAATACATAGGCGGGGGCATTTTATACCCCACAAGGCCATCCCAATCAAAGAACTTCCTCGGGACTTGGAGGGAGAGTACCCAGGAAGAGAAAAAATCTCTCTCGTTCAGAAGGTGCAGGATCAAGAATGCTGATGACATGGTTGAAGGATGCATCACCCTCTATAAGGAGAGTAGGATTGACCAGAGATTGCATTGGTACGACCACTTATTCAATTCTAGGTTGAATAGGATGCACGATAACAGGGATAGAGGACACATCACCCTCGACAACGGGGGTATGGTCAAGAGAGGACTGTAATGGTATTACCGCTATGTCAATCAAAGGAGAAACATGGTGTGGGGAAACCACAGATGCCTCAGAATCCGAAGGGCCCTTAGGTGAGCCCCATGCTTCTGGTATCCCAACAGTAGTTGGACACAAACAAGTAAGGTGATCTCCTTCGCAAGTCCTGCAAAGGAATTTAGGCTTACATTTGAGGCGTCGAGGCTTCTTAATTCCCCTAGTGTCGTTCACAACGGTTGGTGACATGCTCTCAACGTGACTGGTATAGGCGAGAGAGTCATCTCCTACATGATGTATAGAGGTTGGAGATGTGACATTGGTATAACTCATGGCGACTAGAGTAATGCCCCCAACATGATTGGAAGAGGATGGGTGTGGGTTGTCAACATTACTTGCAAAGGTTATCAACCCATTTCCAACATGATTGACAGAGGTTGGTGATGGAGCTACGGTATGACTGGCAGTGATTAGACTAGTGGTGAGTTGTGGCATTTGATACCAAGGTCCAGGGAAATATTAGCTTTGGAACATTGCAGGCCAGGAAGGATCCTGGTTTACCCCCTGTCCCTGTCCGGGAAGGTAGTATGCTTCTCCTAACTGATTCGAAGAGGTGTGTACGAGCATCATCACTGAATTCTTTGAAGAGACAAAAGTATGATAAGGACTATTAGAGTGAGGATATATGTTTCCCCCTTGTGAAGGGGTTCCATAAAGAGGGTATCCCGAACCGTAAAACTGATTCTCCCTGTATGAAATACCCGAGGATACATGAGGAACTGTCATGGGAAAAGTATTTGAAGGAACTAACATGGCGAATGAAGGATACATGGATGGGGTGTAATAAGTAGAATAGGCACCCATCTGAGTGTTATCTCCTGATAGAGCATAGCCAGGATTGGATCCGTAAGAGGGGAGGTTCCAACCTCCCACAGTGAGAGTTGGTTGAGGGACATGACTCAAATCAAACAAAGATGTAGGCATTGGGGCCATGGTGCCCCCATATCCAATGCTAGGATTCATATAAGTGGACCAGGGAGAGGATTGCATGGGCGAAGGCATATCAACAAGAAAATGACTAGAGACCCAAGGCACAGACTGAGTATCATAGTTATGCATACCATTATGAAAAGCGGAAGGATTCATCCCCATGAAATGAGTAGGCATCATGGGGTGGGTAGCGATAAACGATGGAGCAAAAGGAACTCCACTATCCATGATAATGAAAACTCAGTATAGACTCCTAAGTCCCACTAGTAGTAAAAAAGAACACCAAATGTCAAACGACCAATATGCATACAAGTGGGGTAAAGTGGCTGAGAGTGGAATCCCTCCCTAAAGAAGGTATGTCTCGCCCAAGAGGGGCCTAAGACTCCCTGCTAAAGATTGAAGGTAACATAATAATTTATAAGGGCCCTCATGGGCTTAACAACCAGTCGATCAGATCCCCCTGGAGAGGTAATGCTCCATAAAGGATGCGTGTTGTCCAACCCTTATATGACCTAGGGTACCTACAGAATAACCTCTGCAAGTAACCTATGTGGCACCTAAGTCAAGCAACTAATAAACCACTGTATAACCAATGCGTAGATGAGCAGTCATACGTCTGGTCCACCGTATGGGTAGGGTAGCAAAGCCCAAAACCTTGAAAGCACCACCTCTCACAGAGGTAAAGGCACTAGCAAGATCCCCAGATACGAATAGATCCCAAGAAATATCTCTGACGCTAAGAAGGTATCGAGGGGATATCCCTTCAACCAATCTCACGTGACCTCATGATTAACCCAGTGTGAGCGGAGATGTGACCTCATGATTAATGCAGTGTGAGTGGAGCCTCCCTTTCTTAGACACATATGTTGATTTAATTGCCTTGGAGAAGTTTACCCACAAAATCCTATTCCAAGGCACTAAATCCTAAGCTAGTTTGTGCACCCTAGAAAATAAAATCGTGACTAATCAATTTTAAATTATAGCATTAATTTTATTGGCCATGATTACTCAAAAATATATGGTAGTGAAACTCATGGTGTTATGACTTTGCAAGAAAAGTAAATATGAAAATAATGCAAAGTCCTAACTTTAACTTTCAATGAATGATATGCTTCTAAAAACCAATGCAATTTTCAATTTCAACTTTGCAATTCTGAAGTTAAAAATGCAATCTTTCACTATATGCACTAAGCTAATGAAAAGGACTCAAAAGACAAAATGCCAAGCAATGCAAAATGCCTATTTTTTGTATTTTCAATATAATAACAATGAAAATGCATGGAACAAAAAGTAACTTGATATATAACCCTACTGTGTATAGAAAAAGATAACTCAAATAGGATACCATGCAACAAAACACCCATCCCAATGTACAAGGACAATGAAAATGAAAAGATGATGAGAAAAACTCTGCCCAGAAATTCAACCAAAGATAGGTTTCCCGTCATCCCACAAGCACTTAAAAGGCACTATAGAGACCTAAGAAGACTCAAAAAACATCAAATCCCACCCAACAACCACCAGACCCAGTAAACAAGCAAGGAAAACTGATGTACGCGACTTTTTAGGCAAACTGAGCGTATGTACGTAGCTTGTAGAGGGACAACCTGCGTGTGTACGTGACTGTTAAGGGGAAAATCGTGTATATGTTTCAAAACAAGGCCAGGTAAGGGAGAAAGGCTGAAAACTCAGACCCATAGTGAACAAAGGCTGTCAAGCAATGATACGACAAGAAACACAATAGGAACGAGAGAAATCTAAGGAGAAAAGTACTCCAAACCCTAAGAAAGAAGATTCAATCCCCAATATGGTCGCCAATTCTGTTACGAGGAAAATCTCTCTATGGATAGGGTAAACCACAACAGATGGAGATGACTACGAAAATCAAATCTATCCCAAAAACATGCTATATAAACCAATATTCAAGTGAGATAAGAAAGAGGCCTACCTCTTCCAGATGTTCGATGACGTCCACCATTGAGCACTTTGACCCAAAGTTATATACCTACAACTAGTTCTGAAAAACCAACAAAAACAAGCATATGGTGATAATATAAAAGTTTAGCACATTAGATAACATAATCCATTAATATACATAATCCATTAGCACATTAGATAACATAACTCATATATTTGCAAGATATCAATTGGATGGGAAATGAATATTTCTATTAATAAATGACCAATAGAAGTGAAAATATTATAGACTTCCATGTCAGCACGGTTTGGAACCAAGAAACTAAGTTCCTTCCAGCTGGGCCTCCACCACTTCAATCCTCCACCAAAGGAAAGATCATAATAGAGAAAAAATGAGGTTCTCAATCAATAAGGGAAGAGCTTGGGGGCTGAACACTGTGTTCAGACTTAAAGGACAAAGGGATGCAGACTCAATATGAAGTAAATAATTTCTCTAGAGTAACTTTTCTCTCAAAGTTGAATTCTTTCTCATCTTTTCCATAGCTCGGAATTGGCCCATTTATAGCCTTCAAATGGAATTGAAGGGATGAGTCGAAACATTTCCAGTATATGGAAGGACAAGGACCAAAGATCTCCCGTCGTGACATGGAAACTCGACATTTAATTTTCATTTTTTGGCACAAATCCCGATGTACGCGGGCTATAATGGAGCAACCTGTGTATACACATGCTGTATAGTAGGCAAGATGCGTACATGTGGAAAAATATGTATTTTTGGCTCTGGATTTTATAAACAGGGAAGATAAGTCTGCACAGGGAAATGGAAAAAGGCCTTCTGTGAAAAATTGCATAGGGTGAGGCAAATCTTTCTATAGTACCCATGATAACTCATTTTCGCAAGCTCTCCTCTGCCATCTATCTGGTGCTATGTTTATTTATCTCCAGGAAGCTATTCACTTTCAACTTCCAAATTAGCTCCACATTGTTAGGATATTTAGACACTTAAGAGTTAGTTAAGATCTAATTGGTCTAATGTGTCGTTAGGTAAAAGTGTGTTTCTTAGTGTGTTTATTTAGTATGCATTAGTATGCATTTGTATTTAGGAAATCCGACAGTCATGATATGTTCCCGACATAGAGTGATCCGATGGTTCATATTCTCCTTGATCTTAACGACCATTGATCCATGGCTTAACACTCGATTGGTCCATGATCTCTATTTAAAGAGCATGGAGGGTCATTTTTCGATGATAGATTGTGAGAAACTATCTTTTAAAATCTCTCTGTAATCTTTTTATTTTGCGTTAATAAACTGCTCCAAGTGGTCACGTTGGCTGGGGTCGTGGATGTTTCCCCGTAGGGGTTTTACCATGTCAAAACATCGGTGTGTTGATATTTGATCTAGTTGTGTGAGTGGTTATTGAATTTTTTCATCCTCTATTGGAATACCTATATTTTTGAACATGGTATCAGATCTTGTTTGAAGACCCGCCCCTATTGTAGATCGAGATCGTGAAACCAAGTTGCCTCATCTCCATTTTATGCCATTTTCGTACATTTCCGGGATGAGAGGACTATTCCATTGCGCCCAAAGCACTCATTTAAGTCAGGAACACTTTTCGTTTCACTCGAAAAGATTTCTGTTTTCCCAAGATACAACCATTTCAGTCAGGTTCGGAGGTATAATGCCTGAATACGCCATTTTTAAATTTTGTCAGAGTATTATTTTGGTTTTATATTATTTGTTTCCGGGTTGCTACTCTTTTAGATCTGCGTATGATATTTTCTCCAAGTCCATTTTCAGTGCCATTTTTTTAAAACCGCCTAATTTTTCAAGATCTTTCCATCCTGATCATCATTTTCAGTTTTTAAATCCATATTATCTACATATTTAATATGGATTCTTCAAGTAATCTTTTTCTTACCAACACCAACTACTTCCAATGGAAATCCCATATGGAGGATTTATTAAGAAGTAAAGGCTTGTACTAGATTACCTTGGGAAATGAAACAACACCCACTAATGCTGATAAGAAAGTCAAATGGAATAATAGGAATGGAGAAGCACGTGGATTAATTGGAATGCCCATCTCTCCTGATTTAAGGTTCCACCTTCAATCAATTGATAAACCCAAAGAAGCTTGGGAAAAGATTAAATCTGTGTTTGGTAAACACAATATTATTCGAGCACAACAGTTAGAAAATCAAGTACTGACTTTAAGTCCAAAAGATTTTTCTTGCATTGAAGACTATCTATCTAAGTTTAAAACACTTAAAACTTTATGTGAAGAATGTAAGATAAATATAGAAGGAGATCATTACATCTATCTTATTCTTTCTAAGATAGGTAGTGGATATTCTATGTTTGTATCTACCTTTTATGCCATGCAAGAGGCTCTAGGGGAAACTTATCAAAAACCCACTCTTGAGAACTTTTGTGATGCTTTGATTAGAGAGCAAGATAAACTTGTACAACTTGGAGTGATCAACACTACATGTACCTCCAGCAAAGCCTTAGTCGTCCATCAGAAATATAAACCCAAGAATCCAAAGAAGCAACATCCTCGCTACAACAACAAGCAACATAAGGGCCCCAAACCCACTTAGCCAGCTTTCGCTCCTAATAGTGATAAAGGAGAAAAATATAAAAATAAGAAGACTGACAAATGTTGCAACTTTTGTGATAAAGATGGTCATGATGAGTTCAAATGTTTCAAGAAGATGGAATCTATAGAAGCAACGATGAAGAAGCACAACATCAAAATTGATTCTACGTCTTCTTATTCTTCTCATGGACATGCACTTTTTGCTTTTGGTTTCTCCTTCAATACAACTTCTACTTCTTCTTATGATGAGTGGCTTATTGATTTTGGAGCATCTTATCTTTTTTTTTTTTCATTAGTTTGTCCGTGACATGTGGGACTAACTCGTGGCTAAGAAACCGTGACTCAAGAACATCTAAGCCGTCAAAATCAACCAGGGATCGCATCCAGCCTGAGCCACACCAATCCTTAACATGGATGGATTTTTTGTCCCAACAGGTTTCAAACCAATGACTTTAACATCATGGAGTGCCTTAATAGCACACTCCGTCATCGACTGTCCTACACCTCGGGGACCTTTTGGAGCATCTTATCACATGGCTAAGGATAGAGACATATTTTCTTCTCTAAATGAATGTAAAACCAAGAAAATATTTGTTGGTGATGATAGATTGCTTAGTGTTGAAGGATTATGAACAATTCAAGTAGAAAATGGTCATTTCAATGATGTATTATGTGTTCCAAGTCCTTCTTGTAACCTTCTATCAGTATATCAAATCACTCATTCAGGTGAAGGTAAAACTGTAGAGTTTTCACCTCACCAAGTTGTAATCAAGGATCTAAAATATCCTAAGCATGTTCTTGCAACTGGAATTGTTGATGATATTACCAGGTTGTACAAGTTTGACAACTTTGGGTCATCATATTTTTCATTAGTTTTTGTTGCTCATAGCGATGACTTGAGCAAACTTTGGCATGAGCGGTTTGGTCATCTAAACTATCGCTCATTGCAAAAACTATGTAATCAACAAATGGCGACTGGTCTTCCTCTTGTTTCATGCAGAGATAGTGTTTGTTCTGTTTGTGTTCTCGACAAACATCATCGAGAAAATTTTGACAAATGTGCCTCTTGGCACGCCTCAGGCCCTTTGTAGCTTGTTCACAGTGATTTTTATGGTCCACTTTCTTCTCCTTCATTTCTTGGGTGCAAGTACTTATTAACTTTCATTGATGACTTTTCTAGACATACTTGGGTTTACTTCTTACAACTTAAGAGTAAAGTTTTTGACAAGTTTTTGGCCTACAAGGCCCTTGTAGAAAAACAATCTAGACATCAAATTCAAAGGTTAAGAACAGATAATGGAGGCGAATATGTGAACAATAATTTTACAAGTTACTGCACTACACAAGGCATCCAAATGCAACACATTCTTCCATATACACCACAACAAAATGGTGTTGCTGAGAGAAAGAACCGCACATTAAAAGAAATGGCTAATTGTATGATCCAATCTAAGGGATTAAGTCTAATGTATTGGGTGGAAGCCATCAACTGTGAAAATTACATAGTAAATCACACTCCCACAAAGGCTCTTACAAATATAACACCGAAAGAAGCTTGGACTAAAATTAAACCAAATGTAAGTCACTTCCATGTATTTGGGAGTATAGCATGGGCTCACATTCTTGATGAGAAAAGGAAAGCATTGCAACCTAAAAGTGAGAAGTGTATATTTGTTGGTTATTCTGAATATGTCAAAGGTTATAGACTTCTTCAACCACATTGTAATGAAATTATTATTAGAAGAGATGTTAAATTTGATGAAAATATCTTGGCCTACGATCCTAATTCGACGTTTGTGCCTTCTTTTTCCTGCGAGCCCAATTCAACATTTGTGCCTTCTTCGGCCTGTGAGACATCTTCAATGATTGTACCTTCTTATGTTCCAGTTTCTTCTTCAGATGATGAGAGTGAGGATGAAAATACACCTCCGCCTTCTCACCTTCCTCCAGATGAGTCCTTTGAACTTGAACCAACACTAGCACCAGCTCCACTGCTTCCTAGATGGGTCCTTTCAACACGAGAAGCAACTGGTGATCTTGTCGGTGATCCCTCAAATCAGTGTCAGAAACGTTCACAGTTCCAGCGGGCCTCTTCTCTTTTGGCTCAAGTTTCAGAGACTTATGATCCAAATACATTTGCAGAAGATTCAAGTCATCCAGATTGGGATACAACAATGAATGAGAGTATCATTCTTTAATGGCGAATAATACTTGGGATCTTGTACCTCTTCCAAAAGGAAGAAAACTTGTCAGATGTAAATGGGTCTACAGAACTAAGTATGCATCAGATGGAAGTGTTGAAAGACACAAGGCTCAGTTAGTTGCCAAAGGATTTTCCCAAATTGAAGGAAAACAACTAAAAGGATACTTCTCTATGTTCATGGTACAGTTCAGTTCGGGATACATTACAGTTCAGGGGGGACTTGTTTATTGGTTGGTTTCATTGATTCAGATTGGGCCAATGACCCTGATGATTAGAAGTCTACTGCAGGTTATGTTTTCAACCTTGGTTCAGGACCTGTCATTTGGGTCTGTAAGAAACAATAGGTTATTGCACTTTCTTCCATAGAAGCAGAGTACCTAGCAATGGTAAATGCAAATTAGGAAGCCTTATGGCTTCGACAAATTCTTTCAGAGTTTGGATTCCAAAAACAACATCCGACCAGCATTTGGTGCGACAATCAGAGTGCCATCAAGCTCGTCAAAGACCCAGTTCAACATCAACGCAACAAACACATCAAGCTACACATGCACTTCATTAGAAATCTCATTCATGATCAAGTGATTGAAGTGCTCTTTTTCCCTACAAAAGATCAAGTTGCAGACATTTTCACAAAGTCTCTTACAGAAGCAAAGTTTTCCAAACTTTGATCTATGTTAGGAGTTCAGGAAGTTTTCATTAAGGGGGGATAGGCTATAATGCATCCTTCCTTATCCTATTGTGTCACTATTGTAAATCCTTCAATCCTATCCCAAGTTGTTCTTAAGGGGGGATTTTAGGATATTTAGACACTTAGTATTTAGTTAAGATCTACTTGGTCTAATGTGTCGTTAGGTAAAAGTGTGTTTCTTAGTTTGTTTCTTTAGTATGCATTAGTATGCATTTGTAGTTAGGAAATCCGATGGTCACGATATGTTCCTGACATAGAGTGATCTGATGGTTCATATTCTCCTCGATCTTAATGACCATTGATCCATGGATTAACACCCGATTGGTCCATGATCTCTATTTATAGAGTATGGAGGGTCATTTTTCGATGATCGATTGTGAGAAACTCTCCTGTAAAATATCTCTGCAATCTTTTTCTTTTGCATTAATAAACTACTCCAAGTGACCGCGTTGATTGGGGCCGTTGGTGTTTCTTCGTAGGGGTTTTACCACGTCAAAACATTGGTGTGTTGAGCTTTGATTTGTTTGTGTGAGTGGTTACTGAAGGTGTTTGTCCTCTGTTGGAATACATGTGTTGTCAAACACACATGCCCTTTCGTCTTCATCTTTTTCCCTTTCATTTATAGCGACTCTTCCTGTGCAACGATTCACCTTCTATAGTGTGACCTTTAGCTTCCATCCAACAACACAATCCTTCCTCAACATGTCCTCTTCTTTTGCAACAATTCACCTTCTCTCGAGTTGTCTTCATGAGGCACACAGTCAATATTCCCTTGACTCCATGTCTCCTCTCACACACTTGTCTTCTATTCATTTTGTAGTAACACATCAACCCCAAAGCAATGTGTCCATTCTCCAACAAGGTGTCCATCTTGCTCCATTGCCATAACCTACGATCTATCATGTTTTGCAACAACATTCCAACAACTCTCCTACAACAGATTCTCGCAACTTTCTTACAACGACTTCTTGCAACACTCCTACAATAACTTCTCGCAACAAGTTCCTGTAGAAACACTCCCATTCTATTGCACTTCCACAATCTGCAACATCATTATGATCTGCAACAACCAATCACGTTCTACAATAACATTGTCATGTTCCAGAACCAATCATTATTATTGCAACAATGTAACTTTTCTACAACATTGCCACTATTCCATAGTGTTGTCACTATCCTGCAACACGATCACTGTTCCACAACATTGTTCTGCAACACTATTCTATTGTGCAACACTTTTCCGTAGCCATTTTCACCCTGGAAAACCCAAGATGACTTCAATGCTACTACATCATTAGTTCTCGTGCAGGTTGTAACAAATTCATGGTTTAAGTAATACTTATGAAAAGACACACGAAGAACACATAAATAGTGATTAGGAGAGAGATAAAAGAGTGATGTAATAAAAAAATTGAAAATTATATATATAAAAAAAGCGTACAAAAATTGTTTATCTCTTACAAAGGCTAGGGTAAGATTCTTTAAAGAAACTCATGAGAAATTCCTTGAATTAATTCCCATAGAAATCAAGAAGTTGTTGTATCCTAGTAGAAAATATCATGTCATGGAAGAAAGACCTTTGATAGATGATGTAAAAATGGAGGATAAAAACCCTTTACTTAAGAGGAATCTTGAAAAATACCTCACATGGTTGGATTGATGATTCATTTGGCTAGATTATTGATGTCATTTATTCAAATTAGAGGATAAGCTTGATCAAGTTCTTAATGTGCTTATCTTTGCAAGCCTTAATTAAAGTTGATGGAAAATTCTTGTAGAGAGATTTTAGGGCTTCTTGTTTTATTCATGTATAAGGTGTCAATATTTCATTAATAATTAAAATTTAGATTAAATAATAGTTTTGAAAAATGTCGTAGCATATTGGGTAAATGATTCATTTAGTTAGATTATTGATTGTATTTTAGTCTAATTAGAGAATTAATTTGATTAAGTTGTTAGTTTTCTTATCTCTTGAAACATTAGTTAAATTTTATGTCAATTTTTTTGTTGAAAGATTTTATGTCTAGTTGGTTTAAGAGATCATTCTCATTCATGTACACTCATCCACTTGAACTAACCCTCATATATATAAATATATATATTTCCATAATAAATACAATATTTGTAATTATTTTATTAATATTTGAAATTTATAATTGCTTCATTATCATTCATTTGAAATTTTCCTATATTCATATCTCACTCTATATTCCTACAATATAAATAAAATATTATAAATAAAATATTAGTGATTCCTTCTTTATTATATTATTTGATATTTATAATTGCTTCATATTTATATCTAATTATATGTTCCTACAATATAAATAAAATATTGTGATTACTTCTTTATTATATTATTTGATATTTATAACTGCTTCATCATTATTTGACATTTTCCTTATATTTATATTTAAATATACATTTTTATAATAATAAAAAATTATAATAAATGTGGACTATTATTTAATATTAATTAAAATGATCATAATAATGCACACTATTATCTGATACTTTTATGGTATGTTAATATATTGATATGTTTCCACAATAAATAAAATTATTATAATTACATTTCTCATCATTTTATATTTTATAGTTTTAATATTATCTCACTCCCACTCTCATATAAAGAAGAGTAATATTAAAAGAAAACATATGCATTATTATTTGATACTTTTATAGTAAGTTAATATATTAATATGTTTTCACAATACATAAAACTATTATAATTGCATTTATTATCATTTTATATTTTATAGTTTAAATAAAACTGTTATGATTGCATATCATTTAATTCCTTTATAGTATGTTAACATATTGATATGTTTCCACAATAAATAAAACTATTATGATTGCATTTATCATCCTTTGATATTTTATAATTTAAATAACAATTTTATAATTTAAATAAAACTGTTATGATTACATTTATCATCATTTAATATTTGTTTATTGATAGGTAATATGTATTCTCTTATTTATTATTATAATCATTTCATTATTATTTGATAACTTTCTTATTATATATATTATTTGATATTTTTATGATATGCTTCCATACTGAATAAAAATATGATAATTACTATATCATCTTTTTATTTGATATTTTCTAATGTATTCATAAATAAATGTGCATTCATAAATAAATGTGCATTCTCTGATCATTTCATTATCATTGGATAACTTTCCTAACATATTCACAAAGAAATGTATCTTTCCATATTTTTTCCTCACACAAAGAGGTTTGCCCTAAGATGTTACTCTATTTCTTTTCAACAGAGTGAATTCAACAAAGGTTCAGCATATACTGTGTATGAAAGAACTCACTCAGTATCATTGTGAACTAGATAGGAATGATTGGTT
>ML796165.1:8431-27494 GCA_009831015.1 Picea engelmannii
TAATGAAAAAGATACTTTTCCCGTCCCAAAATTCATAAATCTCATCTATGTCATTTGATTTATGTTTTATTTCTAACCCCCTATTAGATCAGTAGCATGCATGTGTAGTCTTATCTTGATTGCAGGAAACTTTGTAGAAGGGGCAACAGCAGCAAGGAAATAGAAGGCTCAACGGAGGATCTACTTCAAGCATCGTTAAAAAGGTGAGTTGATTCTTCCATTGTTTGCTCGAAAAGGGGTTGAGATTTTGGGTAGAAGGTTAAAAGTTAAATCTTAAGGGTCATTTTATGCGTATAAGTTTAGAGCCCTGGCTTATTAGTCTGTAGGGTAGAATACCCAACAACACTATGTATCTATGGGAAGAAGTTGCGATGAGAGTTGTGTATGTACAAAACAAAATTCCCCATCGATTTCTTGAAAAGAATACACCGAAGGAAATGTTTTCAACAAATAAGAAAGACGTCACCACATGAGGATATTTTGTTGTCTTGTATATGTGCATATCCCCAAGGAAAAGAGAACAAAGTTGGACCCATCTAGAAAGAAAGGTACATTTTTTTAGTACAATGACACATAGAAGGCCTACATAGTATACATTCCCAGTCACCAAAAGATTGATATTAGAAGGGAGGTCACCTTTAATGAGGATGTAGCTTTTCACAATTCAAAGTAGGGTTGTGCAGAGGAATCTCATGACAAAGAGAATGGAGTTCCTAGAGCCGCGGAGACAAGAGAAGTGGAAGAAGAGGAATCCATTCCTAAGGATCATGATATGGCCAAACCACAGAGGCATGTGGATAATCCTACACAAAAGAGAAGACATTCTTGGGCACACGAGGCAATCAAATATGAAGAGAGATATGGTTCCCAGGATGGATCATCTAGGAAATTCAAGAAACAAAAACCATATCCTAACTATGTGGAATTATTGTGTGATATCATTGATGCAAAGGCTACCAGCTATGAAGAAGTTGCAGGAAAAAAATAATGGAAGGATTCCATGGTCGAGGAATACCTGTTAATAGTGAAGAATGACGTTTGGGATGTGGTTCCCAAACCTAAGGAAATATCAGTTGTGAGCTCCAAGTGGATATTCAAGACAAATCATGTTGCAGATGGAAGCATTGAGAAATACAAGGCTAGATTTATAGCACGAGGATTTTCTCAAAAGGAAGGAATTGACTACGAGGAGATGTTTTCTCCTATGGAAAGATATGATTCAATAATGGTTGTTATTTCAATAGATACTATGATGAAATGGAAGGTTCATCAAATGGATGTGAAGATGACATGTTTGAATGGGGTAATAGAGAAAGAGGTTTACATGGAAGAATCACAAGGATTCGAGACATATGACAAGGAGACGCATGTGTGTAGGTTAAATAAATCATTATATGGTTTGAAGCATGCACCGAGAGAATGGTCTGGTCGGATTGATGGTTTTCTAGTGAGCTTGGGATTTACCAAGAGCAGTGCAGATCCTAACATTTACTTCAAGGTTGAGGATAATGGACCAGTGATATTACTACTATATGTGGATGACTTGTTCTTGACAGGAGTGGAGAATCTCATCATTGAGTGTAAGAGAAAAATCGTTGTAGAGTTTGAAATGAAAGACCTAGGTTTGATGCACTACTTTTTGGGTATAAAGGTATGGCAGAGGAAGAATGATATCTTCCTAAGTCAGGGAAAACATGTTGCGTATATCCCGAGGAGGTTCAAGATGTTGGACTATAAATCGATGGCCACATCAATGGAATCAAATATGAAGTTGTTGGATGATACAACTTCATAGGTTGTGGATGCTACATTATACATGAAGATGATTGGATCATTTATGTATTTGAAAAATACACAACCCGATATATGTTTTGATGTGAACACCCCGAGTCAGTACATGGTTGACCCCAAACGTGTTCACCTGACTGCAGTAAAACATGTGATGAGGTACCTTAAAGGTACAGTGGATTATGGGCTCAAGTATGTTTCAGATAGTGAGATGAGTCTACTTGGATATTCATATTCAAATTGGGTTGGTAGTGTTGCAAACCAGAAAAGTACATTAAGATGTTGCTTCACTTTGGGATCCGGTATGATTTCATGGATCAGTAAGAAGAAGTCATGTGTAGCACTCAGTATAGCTAAGGAAGAGAATGTAGCATCATGCACAATAAGTTGCAAAGTAGTGTGGCTTTGGAAATTGCTGACTGGATTATTCAATATTGTGATGGTGGTGACTTGTATATTGTGTGACAACCATAGTTGCATAAAGTTGTCAGAGAACCCAGTGTTTCATGATAGGTCGAAGCATATCAAATCCAGGTATCACTATATCGGGGATATGGTGTTGAATGGAGAAGTGAGGCTCCAATATATGGCTATCGATGAGCAGGTTTCGAATGTGTTGACAAAGCCATTGTCAAGGATGAAGTTCAAGTACTTCAGAGACAATCTTGGTGTAGTCCCTCTTTAGAGGGAGTGATGGATTCAGATGTTATCGTAGGGTAGTGGATGTCATGATGACATGTTGTAGCTATATGAGAGATACCCACTGACCCTAGATGCATGCTGAAGAGACGAGGTACAAATGTTATCGTAGGGTACTAGATTTCATGCATAAGATATCTGAGTTTTCTGCGAGAAACTGGATAGTCTCATGATGACATGTTGTAGCTATTGGAGAGCTACCCACCGGCCCTGGATGCATGTTGTGAAGTCACTATAGATTTCTTGTGATGTGCAAATTTGTGTGTCTAACAGTCAATGGTCATGAGCTCATGTGGATGGCAACAATGTTAGATTCTGTGCTCGATAGAATACCTTCCTCATTAAGAGGGAGTGTTGAGATTTTATGTAATTTTAGAAGTTATTCCTAAGTGTAATTGTATTGGTTATTCCTAAGTGTAATTGTGAAAGGGTTTTTTGATAATTCACGTCGTTTATGTAATTTAGAGTATAAATAGAGGTTATATTGAGTCATTTTGATCATTCATTGAATATAAGTACAAGAGAGTAGTATGCAATTATCTAGGAGACTATTCTTGGTTCATGTCTGGGTCTCTTTGGTCTTGATTTCGTGAAAGAGCATTGTATGACATTGTACATGTTGGAGGAATCTATACTAAGGAAAGTTTGCAGGGTTTTCTCCTCCTTGAGGGTTTCCCCGAGGATATATCTTATTGTTCTGTGGATATTTATTTTTCAATTGTGATCCTTTTTCATATTAAATAAGGATAAATGAATTTAATACTTTAATTGTAGGAAAAACAAAACAAATCAACAACCTTCCATATCTTTAGGGGTAAATATTCCGATAGTAGATAGGAAAAATTTTAAGGATCCATACTTCTTTTAAAGTGCAAAAACTTTGGCGAATCTTACTAATGTTTAAATTACAACCATAAAATATTTGGTGATATTTCCATAAAAATATTCAAATTTATAAGGATTTTATATAGTTTCTAAAAATTTTTGGCTAATTTTCCATGCTTTTGTCTACTTCTCAGCATCACCATCCTCTTTTCTCAATAACTGAAGTAGCCACAATGTGGATCCTAATTGATTTTTTACCATCTTAGTACCAAGATTTATAATAATAACAAATCCTTCGGCTAGTCACTAAACAATGATATTTTGACTTCTTCTTGATAACACCTTTGTTAGACAAATCTATGGACCTTGATCTACTATTTCCAACCAACAAATAGTTCTATTTTTTGGTACCTAAAAATAAAATTTAGGATATCACAACATAATGATAGAGAAGTTCAAGGAAGAGATTCAAGATTGGTTTAATGACAAACAAATATTTTACTAGATAACATGCTTCTTTAATTGGATGGATGATGAAAATATTTAAATAATATTCTGACCTATATGAGATATTCTAGGTCAATATTCCCATGATATTGTTTGAATGGATCCAAAGGATTAAGGAAAATATTAGATATTGGTGGTTTCTATAAGAGAGGACAATAAATTGGAATGCTCAGAATTTGATCGCATTGCAAATTTGTGATGACCTTGTTACAAGAGTAGTGTACTTTTGGGTAAAATTCACTTTAGAAATTTATGTTGTAGATTTCATTGTAGAACAAATCCATTCATAATTGCAAGCTGACTAACAAATTCTAAGAGGACCTAGAGGAAGGTTAATGAAAGTGATTCCCATTGATGTGTATCACATTGCATGACAACAACCTAATATATCACAGAAATAGGAGTAGGGAGGCTCATTCCACCCGATTAAGGCTATAAGGATCAACAACCAAGAGCAGTGGAACTCTGTTCCCAAGTCTTGCGCATCCTTGTAGTCGCCTAAGAATAGGTTCAATAAATATGGGGCCCAACCGAGCATAGTGTCATTTGCGCATTGTGTTGCTACTGCGACAACCCCTGTAGGGACCTCCTCCTAGCAGCATTTGTGTAGCAATTTTCACGCCATTATTTTTTTGGCCATCTTGGTGGTTGCGTCACTGATTCTCTTGATCATAATTCCGTGCGAGCCTCTTTTTATCTTGTATGTCTTCTTCATCTCTTCTGCGAGAGATTTTTCTTTGGTTTTTTCATCCAAGTACTGTACAGGTCTCTCACCATTTGATGGCAGGCCTGTGATGAAGGTAATGAGTTCTACATTGATGGAGATAGGTTCTTCTAACCATAAGAATCCTCCATGGAGGAATTCCATGAAATTATTGACACATTTATTCACCTCTTCCCCCCTGCTAAAGTGGGGAATTTATACCAAGTTTATAATCCTCATGTTTCCCAGGTATGCTGCCCATTGTTTTGGCTACAATATTGAGTCTCCAAATGGCCATGTGCCTAGCCTCTCCATGTACACCTGTTGTGAAAATTATGGGAATTTGTTGGTGTCAAACACATCATGGTATGCATATCTCAACCTTTACATGCAACCCAATAGAGTTGGCGTGGCCTGCACCCCCTCTAGGATGCATAGTAACACAATTGAGGCATCATGTTGCTTGTGTGGGGACAACATGATGGGTTGTTTTCCCTTTCATTTTACTGGAGCGATAGAGGTCCCAGCCTCTAGTTCTGTATGTTCTCCACCTGACTCTAGCTTCCTTGTGATGTCTTCAATTTGTACTTCTTCTTGTTGCAAGGACCACACCACAGGTTGTGGTCTCGAATTGTCAGACTCTATCTGCTCGATGTCACCACCATCTATTATGTGGGTTGCTTCGACCCTCGTAGGTTTTTGTGGGTTCCTGTGGCGACTGGTTCATGGTCCTGTTCACTATCATGCAGGTCAATATCCATCTCGGTCGTCGTCATGGATTTTTCTTCTTCCTCTACAAGTATGGAACCCACTGGTTCGACCAGCGGTGAGGGAATTTCTTCAACATCGACGATTCCCTCTCTATGTGTCATTTCTTATTCCCCCTCTACGGTTTCTTGCGGTGACCAAAGACTATTGAGTGTTTTTATGTTTTTTGTCTTGGTGCGCTAACCTTTGGAGGTTCCATTGTGGGTAATTGTTTCTATCTGGATTGAGCTTTGGTTGCTTTGATTCTTTGTACTCACTTGCTCGCCTCTCATCTTTTAGCTTCGCAGGTTTGCAAATGCACAATAAGTCTTTTTTGGCCCACATTTTCATTTTATAGAGGGCATCATAATTTCCCTGAATCTTATTAGAGAAGATTTGTTGGTTTTTATTAATGTGTTGAAGCTTGTCAAGTATGCTTCATTCAATTTCATAAATGCCCGATTCACACATTTTGTCTCTAATGAGTGGTTTTTTCTTTTTTGATCGTTCGCCCCTCTTCTGGTGCTTTGTACTTTTTTGGTAAGCCATGCATTTTTGTTGTGACTTTCCCTTAGTTCACGATGTTTGTTTTCTATCAACCATCTGTTGTGTGTGATCACTTTTTTTTCTTTTTGTCACGCTGATTCTAGTCTCTGTTGCACACAATATTTCCTAGTATTTTGTATTTTCTTTCTTTTCTACTTTTATATTTATTTTTCCTCCTTTTTTTCTCCTTTTTATTTCTTTTTATCACTTTTCTATCATAATATCTGCTATAGTACACTATATACATGTCTTTCTCACTACGTTATACATTTTAAGGGTTAGTAGGTCGACTGTCCTTGTACAGTTTCAGTCAACTACCATTGATCATTCCTTCCAATTATGTTCCTACCAAGTCCTTTAGTTGTACAAATCCCCCATCTGTGATATTTTTTACTTCATATGGCCCTAGCCAATGCATTCTAAACTTACTATGATGTTGGAAAAAATTACTGTGATAGAGAAAAACTAGGTCTCCCTACTTAAAAATCTTATTTTTAATATGTTTTTCATGCAAGACTCTGTCTCTTTCTTTCTGTACTTCCCGGTGAAATCCTACCAAAATCCCATCCTCTTCCATTTCCATTAGTTTAATTAACCTTTCCTTTAATGCGCCTCTTTCTGTCATGTTGGTAATTGCTGCTACGTGCATACTGGGTAACAAAAATTCTAATGGCACCACTTCTTCTTGCCCATACACCAATCTAAATGGTGTCTATCCTATCAACTTCTTACATGTGGTCCTATATTCCCACAATACTGTTGGTATTTTCAAGTCCCAATAATCTATGTTGACATTGCAAATCTTAGTCAAATAATTTTCCAAGATCTTATTGAAAGCTTCTACTGTTCCATTTTCTTGAGGATGGTATGGTGTACTCTTCTAGTGATAGACCTCGAACTCCTCAGTCATATCCTTGATGGTATTATTGATAAATTAAGTGCCTTGTTCACTCATCAAAATCCTTGGACATCTAAATCTGGGGATCACTTTCTCAAACAAGAAGTGTGTTGTTGTCTCTGTGCTACAAACTTTGACTAGTGTTGCTTCTGCCCATCTTCTTAAGTATTCATTCACAGTAATGATATATCTAGATATTGATCTTTTTTCTAGTGGATTGATTGGTCCAACAAATTCTATTGCCGGTTTGTCAAATACCTACAAAGTCACTTGTGGTCTTAGAGGCATCTCATCCCTTTTGTTGGGTTTTCCAACCCTCTGACAGACTTTACATTTATGGCAATATTCCTTGGCATCTTTATGGACTGTTGGCCACCATAATCCTGCATGAAATACTTTATGAACAATAGATTTTCTTTCATAGTGTCCTCCATCTATACCTTCATAAGATTCTACCAAAATTCTAGGCCTTTCATGTTCTAATACACACCTTCTCAAAATGTTATATGTGCCCATCTTGTATAAATTTCCTGCAATAAGTTGATAGTTTGCAGCTCTAACTACCATATTTTTCTTCTGTGCAATTCTAAACTCTTGTGGCGCAATCACTATACTTAAGTATTCAATAATATAAGTGAAGTATTCATCAGCTACATGTATTGAAAATAATTGTTCATCAGGGAAGTTTTCTTCCAAGTTAGTGGGTTCCTCTCCATTAGTTACCCTTGACAGGTGATCAGGTCTTGCATTCAACTTCCCTGGTTTGATTATCACTTCAAAATCAAATTCTTGGAAGAACAATAGCCATCTACATATCCTCCCCCCCAACATTGTCCTGTTGACTAGATATTTGAGGGCAAAATGGTCTGTGAACTTTTTAAAGTGGTTATCTAGTAAGTAGTGCCTAAACTTCTGAAGTAAATATACCATGGATAAGCCTTATTTTTCTATGGTGTTGTAATTCTGCTATGATTCTGACAATTTTATGCTTGCAAAGGCTATAGGATGCTCTAAGTCCCTTGCTCTTGGTTGCGCCAAAATTGCTCCAAGTGCTATGAATGATGCATCTACATGCACATGAAATGTCTTTTCCTAATCTGGCAATACTAGGATAGGTGTCGTGACCATATTTTCTTTTAAGGTTTCCAATCCTTGTTGACATTCCTCATTCCACTGAAATACGGTGTCCTTATTTAACCGTTTTTCCATTGGTGCAGTAATCTGCGCATACCCCTTTATGAGCTTCCTATAATAACCTGTATGTCCCAATGTTTCTCTTAACTAGCACACTGACTTTGGTGGTGATAAATGTACAATGATTGCAATCTTAATAGGATCCACTAGTAAACCTTGTTTACACATTATATGTCCCAACAATATTCCAAAAGGTGTCCCAAAAATGCATTTCTTAATGTTTAATGAGATCTGACATTGCCTACATCTTTCCAAAATGAGTCTTAACACTTCTATATGATATTTTAGAAGACTATATATAGTCCATTCATCCGGATATACTTCTAGAAATTGATGTATGAATTCCTTAAAAGAAGTTATGACTACTCTTGAAAATATGGTTGGTGCATTTTTCATCCCAAATGGCATGACTATATATTGGTAGGATCCTCATTTTGTAGAAAAAGTAGTCTTATATCTATCCTCTGGAGATATTTTGATCTTATGATAACCTAAGAATCCATCTATAAATGAATATGCTTCTTGGCCTCCCAGATTCTCTAATACTTCATCCGTAAAAGGGGTAGGGAAAGGGTCATGTAAGCAAGCATCATTCAGTTTTCTCAAATCTACACAAATCCTTATCCCCCCTTGTTTTTTTTCTTTGACTACCATAGGACTGATCCATTCAGATTCCTCTACCGGTTCTATGATACCAGCTTCCAACATTATGTCGATTTATGCTTTCACTTTCTGCTTATACACTAGATTCAGTCTACAAGGACTCTTATTGATAGGTCTTGCCTCAGGTTTGAGAGGTATCTTCATCTCTCCTAGCTCCCCTACTATGCATTTAATTTGAATGTTGCATGAATCATCCTCATCTAGTGCTTCCTCTTCAACATGATATCATGAAAGTAGTTATTTGACTTTCTGTCTATTTAGTTGTTGATATTCTGTCATGATTTCAACCTCTGGTTCATCAATAAATATCACTCCTCATACATGCTTCAGTGTTGAATCTATGTTGGGGTTTTCATGTTCAAATGAGAAATTCACTACAAAGTTTTGATGTAATGTTGTCCATTCTGTAGTGCCTTTGCGCATCTCCTGATCTATATACCAGTTCTCTGTGATTCCTTCCAATGTACGAATCATAGAGAACCATGAAAACTGGGAGGTTCTATTATCTTTTCACCAACCCATCTTATTGCGCAGTCTATTCTTGCACACCTTCTTGTGGAAACTTCATGTAATCATTTTTTCCAATTCTGCAAACTTGTGTCTAAGTCGAAATCCCATGATGTGATGCTTCTCTAGCTGAGTATCCCATTTCTAGTTGGGTTAACATATTCATATTCTCATGTAGTGGTTCTATACAACTTGTTTATTTCTTCTAGATCCAAACAAGTGGGATCTACAAACCTTTCTCCTTCTAAAGGATCTAATGGTGAAATGACTCTATATTCACTTGATTCAAACGTCATTCTCCTTTTCTTTAGGTTGATTATGGCCTAGTTATCAAATTCCCAATCCAATCCAAGCAATGTTGGATAAGGTGTTGTTCCATATACTATCTCTATTGTTAAGGTTTAAGCTATTATTAGGTTACTTTCAATTTACTAGATAACAATAGCATAGATAGGATCACTGAGAGAAACACAATCACAAGAGTACACAAGAATTTATCCCGGGAAACCCTCAAGGGGAAGAAAACCCAACAAAACTTCCTTAATATAGATAGCCAATACAATGCCAAGACAATGAACCAAGCAACACATAAATTCCTCTCCCAAGGATGCGCCTCTCTTTCTATTCCTTCTTCTGGCAATTAGTAACTGCAGCTTCCTTCAATACTTGTGCACTAGATGAGTGAGTTGAGTGTGTGTCTAAATGAGGCACTGACCTCTCTTATTTATACAATTCTAGCATGTGTGGAAGTGTCTCTTCACTGGCAGGGCTGAATTCTTGTTCTGGGTGATTATAACCACCTTTAATATATTATGGGGCCTCTTTAATATATTCTAGGGCCGACTTCTTATTTAGCCTATTACAATTAGGGTTTTACCAATCCACAAAAGGGGATTTGGTCAATTACAATGGCCGACATGATCAATCCACAAAAGGTTATTGATCTAATCAATAATAAATATATTTTATCTTTATCCACAGAAGGGGATAAGAATATTCTTTGCAGTTACACAATATTTCAACACTCCCTCTTAACAAGAAGGATATTCTTTATCTTTTGACAGGTCATTGGAGGTCAACATCAAATAGGTAGCAGCATCCACTAGATAACATCATCAACTGGGCAACATCATCAACTGGGGAACATCATCAACTGGATAACATCATCAATTGGATCACTGGAGGCATCCAGTTGGTCATCTGGAATCATGATCACTGACTAGCATATCTATAAATCATCGAAAGTTTTGTTATGTTTATCTTCGCGCAAAATATTCTCTTTTTTATTTCTTCTTCATGCAGAAGATACTTCTTTCTTATCTTCACACAGAAGATATCTTATCTTCACACAAAAGATGTCTTATCTTCACACAAAATATATTCTATGAGTTTTGCCATTCCTTTTATGTTCTCCCTTCTATTGTATTCATCTATCTCACCCATCCACTGGGGAGGAATACTACCATAGATTCACTCCTAGTCATCCCACATGAACTAGAGAAGCTAAGATGCTAGCCTGGGTAAGACTAGACTCCCTTTCCATGATCCACATAGGATCACGACACAAACCTCGATAGCCAACTAACCATTCCACATGGTCAAGGTTTGTGTTCCAGGCTACTCAATCCTTGGCCAGAGGAGAGTATCTGCCCACTACCCCTTGGAGAAACATCCACATTCCTCTCTATGAGGGTGGTCACACCCCTCTCTAGGAGGGTATTCTAGCATGTCCCTAGAGTATCCAAAACTCAACACTTGGACAGAGGCCAACCTTGGAAAATTTCTCAGTCCCCTTCTCTACGAAGGTCTCTTCTCTTTTCCTTCTCTATGAAGGTCTACATGTGGGATTTCTCTTTCCTTCTCTATGAAGGTATTTTCTCTTTCTCCTTCTCTATGAAGGTCTAGCTATGGGATCTAAAAAAAAATCTCTTGTGGTCACAAACCTTTCAATGGTATAATACCATGCTACCCATCTACTGGGCACCATCTATCTAGTAGATAGATTTCATCTTGATCAAAATATTTGGGCACCATCCATCTAATGGATAGATTTCATCTTGATCAAAATATCTGGGCACTGTCCATCTCCTTTTCTAACTGCATCAAATCATGATCCTTCATTTCAAACTCGGAGACATGGCTCCCTCTTGCACCAGGCTAATATCTTCTAATCATCATCCTTAAAGTTTTCTTCTGTAATATCCTGGGTTCTTTATTGAGTTCAAATATTTATTTATTTTTGTCTTCATACTGGATCAACCTGCTGCCTCTGTATCTATAAAAACGGTAATGAAGAAACCTGTAGTTACCTGCATCTCTTCCACTATATCGGAGTATCCATCATTTTCTTCATCTTGAATATTTCTGATATACATCTCTAGGAGCCTCTTGCTCCTATATAAGTACTGGATATTGTCTAGTCTTTACTTACTGTCACCATATCATACATCCTTCTCATGTTGTCTAACTTCTGCAAGTCACGGCATAAGTTCTTTCTTCCAAGACTTGTAAACTTACTTATAATATGCTTTCTTTGTCACTCTCATGAGTGATCATACATGAAATAGATATTTTATCTCTTTCTTCATCCTCTTCTTTGATACTTCCTTAATAAGTCTTCATAGACACTGACATAAAATGAGGTTAATTAAAATTCTCACAAAAATCTAACTTGTAATGATAAAGTATTAAAGTAAACAAGATACTAAAAATAAACATGAATACTTATCTTTTGTTTTTGTGTGGGGAAGCTCCACGGACTCCACCATTTGCTATCTTTCTTCAGGTCAATTATCTTCAACTTAAAGTACATAATACTTAATTTTTGCTAAATCTTTCTTTGAGGGAGGAGATTCCTCTTCCTCTACCACATGTTCTTGATGCCTTTTTTTCCCTTTTCCTTGAGGACAGTCATAATAAAAGTGTCCCAACTTTTGACAGTTGTAGCATTTGATCTTTGAAACATCTCTCTTCTTATCTGGAACTCTTACGGAGTTAGCTTCTTTATTGTTCTTCCTGAAGGAACTTCTTTTGTTCTTTTGAGTTGTAAGAGCTTACTCTTCATCGACAATTAATCTATTATGTTGGTCTGCAAGTCTAGATTCTTCGTGTGTGCAATCTGCCCATAACTTATCAAACTTGGGTAACTTGCTTCTTACACACACTCCTTGTACAAAAGGAATCCAAAATGTTGGAAACCCATTCAGGGTTGTGGTTACAAGTTATTTGTCACTAATGAAATCTCCAATAGATGCAAGTTGATCTCTGATCTGAGAAACTCTCATAAGATAGGATGTGACAGATTAGGATGTGACAGATTCTAAGTTGTCCATCTTCATATTACGAATGTGATTTCTTAAGGTAAGATTCAACTAATGTATTTGCTTTCATATAATCTATTGAGTGCTTCATATATTTGCCTTGATATATATAGTTTGGATATATGAGGGATCAAGTGATCTTTTACTGAATCTGACACGATTCTCTTTGCTTTCTTTTTATTCTTCTTATGCTTGGTCTTTTGCTCTTCTTAATCTGGTTCTGGTACACCCACTGCAACATGTTCTAGGAGATCATTCTCGTCTAGAATCATCTGCAACCTATGCTTCCAAGATCTGAAGTTTCTAGATTCTTCCAGCATGTCTTCTACCCTCATGCTAGTAGCCATTCTTTCTTGTAGTAGAAACCCTAGCCCTTTGGGCTATAAAAATAATAATAGTAATAATAAATTCTTGGATATGAAAACTGAACTCACCAAAAGATGCGCTGGACTATGGAAAGTATGATGGTACAATTAGATTTATGAAAATCCATATTTTGACCCTTGAAACTGGACCAACGGATTTCTAGACTAGTGCTTCTAGTTTTCTGGTTTTCTGGTACTTTGGTATTTCTGGTTTTCTAGTACTTCTGGTACTTTGTGAAAACTAGGGTTTCACTTTCCGAGAGATCTAGCCACTGAAAAGGTGCGCTGAAGATGCCAAAGTGTTCCTTGAGGTAGGGCGCACCTTTCTAGATGGTTTTGAGACTAAAAAACTTCTTTAATAAAAATCCCTAATTTTCATGTATGACAACAGTGACGTTTTTATTTTTCCTGTGAAAGATGCTCTCTTCAGCTTAGCTCTGATACCATGTTAAGGTTTAAGCTATTATTAGGTTACTTTAAATTTACTAGATAACAACAACATAGATAGGATCACAGAGAGAAACACAATCACAAGAGTACACAAGCATTTATCCTGGGAAACCCTCGAGGGGAAGAAAACCTACAAAACTTCCTTAATATAGATAGCCAATACAATGCCAAGACAATGAACCAAGAAACATAGAAATTCCTTTCCCAAGGATGCGCCTCTCTTTCTCTTCCTTCTTCCAGCAACTGGTAACTATAGCTTCCTTCAATACTTGCACACTAGATGAGTGAGCTGAGTGTGTGTCTAAATGAGGCGTTGGCCTCTCTTATTTATACAATTCTAGCACGTGTGGAAGTGTCTCTTCATTAGCAGGGCCAACTTCTTATTTTGGGTAATTATAACCACCTTTAATATATCATGGGGCCTCTTTAATATATTATGGGGTCGACTTCTTATTTAGCCTATTACAATTAGGGTTTGACCAATCCACAAAAGGGGATTTGGTCAATTACAATGCCCGACATGATCAATCCACAAAAGGGTATTGATCTAATCAATAATAAATATATTTTATCTTTATCCACAAAAGGGGATAAGAATATTCTTTGCAGTTACACAATATTTTAACATCTATTACTTCAAAATCTTCCATAGTGCGCACTCCATCCAAAGCTACTATCACACGTTTAATCCTTCCAATTGGTAAAACTTTGTGTTGACTTTCTAATTTCAACTGGACAGGTGAAAAGCCTAGTGTGGGTTCTCCCATACACTGCCATGTTTTCTTAGGTAAGAAATTTACTTTAGATCCCAAGTCCAGTACAATATCTCCCAAATTGAATTCCCCAATGTTAGCATTTAGTCTGAATTCCCTGCTTGTCCTTCATCTTGTATGGAGATGATTGAGTGTTTTCTGCCCTAATTTCCTTTCTACCTTTGTGTTACATATTTCTAGTAGATTTTGTAATATCTTAACATATGATAGATTCTTCAATAAGTTAACACAGGATTATAGAATTTTTTTTATGTTACTTACTTGCACTAAAGTTTGTGCTTCATTGGTATGGTCCATTGAGGAGGAAATTTTGTACATTGGTACATTCTGAGTGTGTTGTGTGACTGATGTAGACGCAAAAGTTTTCTTGATAAACTCTTGTCTTTCCTCCTTGAATGTTTCCTTTTCTTGTTTTGCATCAAACTACTTATGTGGTTCAATATTCTTCTTCACCCATTGGTGTTGCACTGGATCTTGTTTTACTGCATCAATTTATTTCTTGGCTCCTCCTCGAGTGACTATATCCATCATCCCTAGATTCTGTAGAAATATGATGGACATTTTGGTTGTTCTGGTTCCTTTTTTCTTAGATGTTTCCCAAGAGTGTTGGACAATCTATTGTATCATGGTCTATTGCGCGACAGTACATAAATGTCATTGGGAAGTGGGAACTCCCTTGCATAATGTTTAGGTTTTTGGAAGTTGTGACACACTATTGGATCTCTTCCTTGTCCAAATCCTCCTCTAGCTCATTCTCCACCTCTGTATCCACCTCGATCTCCTCGCGGTGCGTTGTAGAAAGGTACCTGGTTATACTGCGCGAGGTTATACTGTGGTTGCACATTGTTATATTGATGTTGCACATTGTTGTATGGAGGTGGTACTTGGTTGAAATGAGGTGCATCTTGTACGGTCATCGTTTTTTCTTGCACCCTATAAGTGTCTGAAGTTCTTTCTCTCATTAGCTCCATCATCCTACAATATTTATCATCATGTGTAATTATCCCAAGACAAATTCTTTCTTGGAATCACTAACTACTACTAATTTATTGAGTTATTAAGTGCATACAAGATTCATCAACGCATGGAGATCACAATATATTCAAGATGTAGAAGCACAAGCAAATATCTGACCTTTTTATTATGAGCAATGTAAGATCAATACAATAGATGGCCGATCTGGCATAAACCTTAGATGGTCATACAAGCAATAGATATGAGATGCTACAAAATGCTCTCGATAATACAAAATAAGCCTCCAAAGGCTGGATATACAATGAAGACTGAATCAAGCAGATCTGAGCCGTACTAATGCTCAACCTCCAAGCTGGAAAGTGCCACGTCCTACTAGAATGTTGAAGCCCTCAATAATTGTGCCCTACTACCAAAAGTGTCCAATCATCCTGGTAAATATGCCAAATGATAGACCAGGCAACTGTAAGGACAACCCAGATGTCCAAATTCCCAAATCCACTCTCAAACCCCATAGATATGAATTTTACTGAATGGGGTGCCCCACTGGATGACTGAAACCCTAGTTGGTTCGAACCTGATGAAGGAGGCCTCCAAATTCTCTGAAACTCTCCAAGAATATAGATCAGGCTATGAGAATCCCATGGGAGAAGTTTCAGACTCAGATCTCAAGAAGATCTCCCTAGATCTGAGTTTTACTGAATTACAGGACATCCCCTATGGCTCCAAGATGTCCCAATCTGCAGACAAATGTAGAATGATGATAACCCTTCAGAAAATCCCTCAAACTGATGGTCATGCCCCTGCAAACAAAACCCAACTGTCGGAATGGCCCCAGGCCCTCAAGATAAGCTGGATCGAACCTCCCTCCAGATGATGGTGCGCCATTGCTGGAAACACAAGAACAGTACGACTTTCTACCTTCTACAGTGCTAGATGAAGATGGGCTGAGACTAGAATGGTGTGGAGGAGTCTTTCATCCTTGAGACCAAGATGCGGAACAAGGTGAGTGGATATTTCACCACTGAGTTGCTCACAAGGGTTTGTACAACAAAACCCCCAAACTGAATGCTCAAGAGCAATAGCAAATGCTAATCCCAAAACCAGAATGAGTAATAGGTACACCCCAGCCTCTTACTTATACTTTTCCTTCTAATTCTCTGTTGAGTTAGGTTAACTCCCAGGTTTAATCTTCTATTCTTTTGTTGAGTTATCTTTTACTCCTTTATCCTTTTCCTTTCTTAATTCAACTTAAAAATATAACTTTTAACTTCTTGAATTTCCCCCCCTTCAGTGTGAGACTATGACCTAGTGGGGGTGCCTAGGCCACTGAGTCTCCTCATTACCTCTCTAAGAGGTGGGGGACATTATAGTCTCCCCTGATTGAAATTTCTTGTCCTCAAGCAATTCCAAACCTGCTTCTCTAACCATGTGCTCCTGCTCCCAAGTGGCATCCTCAATGGGTAAATCCTTCCACCTGATCAGATACTCCTTGATGCTTCGATTTCGAAGCCTCTTCTCTCAGACTTCTAACACCTCCTCTGGAATCAAAACAAGCCGTCCCTCCTCATCCATGGGAGGTAATTCCTCAATAGGCCTGACATGTTGACCGAGGGCTTTCTTAAGGCATGATACATGGAAGACGTTGTGAATTTTTCTACCCTGTGGAAGCTCCAGCTCATAATCTACTACCCCTATCCTCCTGCTGACTCTGTAAGGTCCAAAGAAACATGGCTGTAGTTTCTCTGCTCCACTTCTTTTAATGGAGGCTTGCATGTATGGTTACAACCTCAAATAGACTAAATCACCAACCTCAAAGGTACGATCAACTCTGTGCTTGTCTTCTTGGAACTTTTGCTGGTTTTACGCCCTCTGTAAATGATCCTTCAATTCCCTGAGAATGTCTTGGCTCTGTTGTATCCAATCCTGTACCATCGGAGCCCTGCTGTCACCAAATGCAATCTCCACAAATGATAAAGGATCATATATATATAAAGATCTGAAGGGTGACATGCCAATGGACATATGTTGGATGGTGTTGTAACAATATTCTCCCAAATGTAACCATCTGACCCATGCTTTCTGTTGTCCTGCTACGTAGTTTTTGAGGTAACCTTCCACCCATTTGTTGACTATATCAGTCTGACCATCCCTCTGAGGGTGATAGATAATACTAGGAGTCAATTCCGTACCCAATAATATGAACAACTCCTGCCAAAATGTACTCATGAATCTGCTGTCCCTGTCACTGATGATGGTTTTGGGTAGGTCGTGTAGTCTGAACACCTCTCTGAAAAATAATTCGGCCACTTGTGCTACACTGAAGTCTGTGGCTATGGGAAAAAAGTGTGCAAACTTCGTCAACCTGTCTACCACCACGAAAATGAAATCTTTCCCCTATTCTCTAGGAAACACGGTGATGAAATCCATGGATATACTTTCCCACTTGTGCTCTGGAATAGGTAGGGGCTGCAACAGTCCTGTAGGGTGCGTGTGCTCATCCTTGTTTTCTTGGCATGTAGTGAATTCTTTGACATGCTTCATCACATCTTCCTTGAGGCCTTTCCATGCAAACCTTTCTCTCACCTGCCTGTATGTCTTACCGATGCCCAGATGCCCCGCTACTGGTGAGTTATGACATGCATGTAGGATATTAGCTTTGAGAGATGATCCAGGAACTAAAAAGATCCGACCTTTGTAATAGATGAGGTCATTTATGACCCTGAGGTTGTCATCCTGTATTTTCCCGTCCAACAATTGACAAGAGAACTGATCCTTTGCATATTCCACTATCAAGTGTTCCTTCCAGTCGACTGACATACCGGACATGGCAAAAATGGATGGCCTTCTAGATAATGCATCGGCCACTACGTCGTTCTTTCCTTTGACAAATTCAATGTCAAAGTTGTAGGCTTGTATTTTGCTTACCCATTTTTTCTGTCTTTCATTCAAATCCTTCTTCTCCAATAGATATTTAAGACTATTATGGTCTGATTTGACCACAAGCCTTGCACCTACCAAATATTGCCCTGAATTTGGCTAGTGCATGCATGATAGCTAACATTTCTTTGTCGTAAATGCTGTAAAGTAGTTCAGGACCCCTGAGTTTCCAACTTTCATAGGCAAGGGGGTGCCTGTTCTGCATCAACACGGCCCCTATACCTTCCCTCGAGGCATCACACTCCAAAGTGAAGGGTATGCCGAAATCAGGAAGAGATAGAACTGGGTAGGTGCTCATGACCTCTTTCATTTTCTCCATCGTGACTTGGGCCTCATCATTCCATTTGAAGGACCCCTTTTTGGTCAGGTCAGTCAAGGGTGCGCACAGTTGAGAAAACCCTTTGACAAATTTCCTATAGTATGTACATAGGCCCAGGAATCCCCTCAGTTCTGTGAGTGTTTTCGCAGTAGGCCATTCCCTAATGGTTGTTATTTTCTCCTGGTGTACCTGTACCCCTTTTGCCCCTATGATGTGT
The DNA here is from genome assembly GCA_009831015.1 of Picea engelmannii. Taxonomy (NCBI): domain Eukaryota; kingdom Viridiplantae; phylum Streptophyta; class Pinopsida; order Pinales; family Pinaceae; genus Picea; species Picea engelmannii. The sequence goes on from ML796165.1 coordinate 26,865, forward strand.
CCCAAGTAAAGCACTTATGTCATTCCAAACTCACACTTGGATTCCTTAGCGTATAGTGATTGTTCTTCCATGATTGAAAGGATTCGGTCCACATGTCGAAGGTGTTCCTCCCAGGTCTTGCTATAAATGAGCAAGTCATCAAAGAATACCAACAAGTGTTTCCTCAGCTATTTGTTGAACACATGGTTCATGCAAGACTAAAATGTGGTTGGGGCATCGGTTAACCCAAAGGGCATCACCAAAAACTTGTAATGGCCATAGTGACACCTAAAGGCTACTTTTGAGATGTCCTCCTCCCTCATCTTGATTTGATGGTAGCCTGAGCGAAGATCAAGTTTTGTGGAATATATAGCTCCATGCAACTCATCTAGCAACTAATCAATCCTGGGTATGGGGTACCTGTTTTTTATCGTCTTTTTATTCAAAGCCCGGAAGTCAATGCACATTCTCATTGTTCCATCCTTCTTCTTCACCAAGACTACTGACAAAGCAAATGGGCTTGAACTTGGTATGATGTGTCCCATGTCTAGAAGCTCCTTGATGGCCTTCTCTATCTCATATTTATACTTCTTGGGATGCCTATAGGGTGTGGTGATAATAGGCTTAGCCCCTGCTTCTAGCTCAATGATG
>ML796165.1:30651-48215 GCA_009831015.1 Picea engelmannii
TCGGAATGGCCCTAGGCCCTCAAGATAAGCTGGATCGAACCTCCCTCTAGATGATGGTGTGCCCTTGTTGGAAACACAAGAACAGTACGACTTGCTACCTTTTGCAGTGCTAGATGGAGATTGGCTGAGACTAGAATGGTGTGGAGGAGTCTTTCATCCCCGAGACCAAGCTGCGGAACAAGGTGAGTGGATATTTCACCACTGAGTTGCTCACAAGAGTTTGTACAGCAAAACCCCCAAACTGAATTCTCAAGAGCAATAGCAAATGCTAATCCCAAAACTAGAATGAGTAATAGATGCACCCCAGCCTATTACTTATACTTTTCCTTCTAATTCTCTGTTGAGTTGAGTTAACTTGTAGGGTTAATATTCTATTCTTCTGTTGAGTTATCTTTTACTCCTTTATCCTTTTCCTTTCTTAAGTCAACTTAAAAATATAACTTTTAACTTCTTGACTTTTCCCCCCTTTAGTTTGAGACTATGACCTAGTGGGGGTGCCCAAGACACTGATTCTCCTCATTACCTCTCTAAGAGGTGGGGGACATTACATCATGACCCACGGACTTGCAAAAATTGCAATATGAACTTTTGGTATTGTCTTATACTTCTGCATCAATGGAAAATGATATGGATAATTCCCATGTGTTTTAAATATCTCACACCATGGTCCTCCTATTGGAAAGGGTTTTGGTACTCATGTTTCCATATACTACATGAAAGTTGGAAATTCGTTCTTATGTTGTCCTTCTATCATGCATAGGGTACACCAAACAACTTCTCTTTTCTCTTTGCCCTTATTCTGGTTAAGTTGAAATGTTAGGTTCTTCATATCCTCCTTCAGCTCCTCTATTGTTGGATCTGTCTTCTGATATTGGTTCTCTTATATTTGTAAAGCTTCCTGCAAAGCCTCTGCCTACGTTTGGAACTCTTGATGTCTTAATGGGTATTTCAAATGTGGTAGCAGTGAGTTCACAAACAAATGCCTATGTTTCATGTCAGTAATTGCATACTTTAACTTCCCTTTCAAATGTTTAAACCTTTGATCAATCTCCCAAAAAGACTCAGCTATTTTTTTCCTGATTTCAATCATTTCATTCATATAATGATCTTCTAAGTTGGGCTTCTGAAATTCGTTTATCAATAGTTTTTTCACGTTTGTAATAGTCCTTGTTAATCTCGGTGGAATGTTTACATATAGACTCATATACCCGTCCAGTGCACAATCTCTTAGCATGATAGCTAACTGCATGAGTTTTGTATCCTCATCTATGATCTGCTTTTCTTCCTAGATATTCTCACGGATGAATAAGTTTTTTCCATGGTCCTCTGATGCCTCTCCTTGAAATTCTAGTAATCTGATTGTGGGATCATGTCCTGCCATTTTGAGTTGTGTTGAACTACTACCTTTGCATGGTGTAGATATTTGACTAATTCTTCTTGATCTGGCTCCCCCAGTTGATTCTCCTTGACTGGATCCTTTGTCCGTTCATTCTTCTTCCACTAAAATTTGGTTGTCTAGATGTTGGTGTTCTTTCTAGTGTACTAGTCGAACATGGGGTTGTAAGTTCCACACTAACAGTGATCTAGATTGGAGTTCTTCCTTGTGTTCCTTCCCTTGGACCTCCTATTTTCCTTTCATATGTTGCATGCAGGATTTCCTCAATCTGGTCCACAACTTGAAGATCCTCTACCTCTTCTTCATCACTTTCCAAGCCCTATCTATCAACTATGGCTCTCTTCTTATTATTCATCTTATATTGGTAGGGTGCTCTATTTAACGTCTTTCCTATTGTTTCCATTATCTTGTTTATCTGGTATTCTTCCATCATAATTGGGTCCATGGCCTCCTTCTTCTTTCTCTTATCCATCTCTTCCTCCATTCTTCCACCTCCTTTCAGTGCTTCCCCCTTTCCCCCATGCACGTAGGGAAGTTTAGCTATCTGATTCCATGGTCATCACAGCATTGTTATACAATAAAATCTTGATTGAAGTATGCAACGATATGATATACCTACCTCTGGGTCATTTTAGAAAATCTTTCTTTTCCACGTTGTAAGACTTCGCGGTATCTACTGCAAATTTGGTGGTAAACCCTGCAACAATACTGTTTAACCAGAAATCTATTGCGCACATAACTTTGTTATTAACTTGTTGTAACTATGCGATATCCATAGGATTCCACTCCATCTGTATGATTTGATTTGTAGGGTGGTTTTATTTTAACCTCAATAACCACTCCTGCAACAAATGTGGGAAATCACAGAAAAATATCTCATGCAAGTCACTAAAGACGTATTTGTCAAGATATTTGTGTGATGTTAACTTAGGGTTTTTGTTACCCTTCTATGTAAACTCAAGTTCCTTTTTTTTCAACCATCTTTCAATATCCTCCTTCGTTGGATTACATGGTTTGAACATTCCCTTTTATACTTTCATTCTCTGCGCGTTTATTTCACAGATCTTGTTCACTCAATTTTATGCATCTCTAGCCAGAAACATAACCATTTGTTGGTTATATCTCTCACTTCTACTTCCTGTATTTATCCAAGTTTGGATCTCAATAGGTTTCCAATAAAACCATCTAAAACTATTGGCCCTCCTAGTAAACCAGAAGGCAACGTCGTGCACAGAGTGTACTGTGTAGTCTCACTTGAGATAGATTTATGTGTGACTACAATTATCAAGTTCTTACAGTCTAGGAATGAGTGGGGATCTGGGAGTGAATTATATCTTCTTCATGTGTTAATCTTGTTATTCATTCAAGTATTTCTAGGATTCATTCATCTTTAGGCTCATGCATGCATTCTAATACATCTAGTTACTCATTCATTCATAAGACAATATTAGCAGAAAGTAAGAATTCAATAAAAATCACATATAACATAGGTTTTACCATTGTTCACACCCTCCTGGGATATGTCCACAAATATTTGGCTTCTCTTCTCTTTTATTTAGTCTGTTGCAAAATCTAGTGCTCTGCGCATTACATCTTCAATCATACAATCATGATGAGGTTCAGGAACCTCTGTGAGGTATACTAGATCACACCAGGCTCCCTATTCTATGACCTCACCCTCAAAATCTAGTTTACTTGACTCTTATACTACCTTATCATAAGAACTTCGCAACTGAACCCCTAACCTAAACCTCCTAGGTTATTATTTATTCTATTTTATAGGAATATAGTCGTTACAATATCTTTCAAAAATCCTAACCGTATCATGGTTTAGTCTTTCCTTCGTTCTCGCCACGTTTCTTCTCCTTTTTCATGTTGCTTTTCCTGCCATCTATTCCTCTCCAAAAATAGGTCTGCTCCCCAAAAATAACCTTCCTTCTCAAAATAGGCTTGCGCCCAACATATTGTCTAAAAAATGAATGAGGTTAAAAGAGCCTTTATTGTACATATTCAAAAATGAAAGATAGAGTAACAAAGTCATGTCGGGTAAAGTATATAAATCAAATCATAGGAGAAACTGCATGGGAATATTATCAAAGATTCAAGGATTTGATGAGAAATTTGACCTATTGAAAATATGACACACAACACAAGGAGTGATTCATACTCAAGAAATTACCACTCCCAAAATCCTAAATAAGAAATAGGTTAAAATATAATTAAGAGGTAATTAGCATTGTTAATCACATAATAAGTCAAAATCATGTTTCCCCTATAAAGGTTTTCCATTTGCATTAGAAATTATGTGGGGTAAACTTGTGGTGCTAACTTATTTTGTATGCAAAATGATGTAACAAAATTTACCCAAAATGTGCTAACTCACAATTTTGAAAATTTCATGAGAAAGTAACAAAATGGGAAAATCCCTCATTTTTTCATCCTCTTCAATTTACCCAAAACCTATGATCAAACCAAGTTAGCTTCCCTACTTGAATGAACTATGCAAGAGTACTCTGTAAATAAACTCAGTTGGATGCCCTTCTTGAGTGAACCTAACAAGAGAACCCTATGAACACTATCAGAGAACCATTTTAATAAAGTGCATTGAATTCCCTACTTAAAAAATATACTGATAAAATCATATAGGATGAGATCCATGATCAAACCAAATCAAATTACATGGAAATATTATGAATAAAGATGATAGTGATCCACTAGTAAGATAAAAAAAAAAAAAAAATCGCACAAGGCTATATATTTTGGAATATGTGTTTTGTTTAACACCTGGTTGTATTTTTTCTTGAGTTCCATAAGTTATTTAATGTATATGAAATACTTATTTTTTTATAGAAAATAGATTTGTGCTATTGTAGAAAATAATTACAAGCTTAAAAATGATCCGGGTCGATCCTTGGAAACCATTTTAGATTATAAAATGAAAACAAAAAACTTATATATATATATATTCTAAAGTTTTTTGTTTTCATTTTATAATCTAAAATGGTTTCCAAGTATGTCTATCGAAGCTTCTTGAAGTTTAATTTATGTAATTGCTAAGAATCCCTACTTTTTCATGTTATATTTTTATAAGATTTGTTACATTTATTTTCTAATTTATGTTGTGCATTTTATGTTTCTAAGTAGGCTATAAGAGTTATTTAGTCAATACTGTATAGGCATAATAATAAATATTACCTTGACTTTTTGATGAAGACATTTGTTAGGACTCAACATCATTAATTTTATTCTGGATGCAACACTATGTTGTTCTGGATGCAACACTAAAAACTCGGTTGCAAGGAGAAAAGAAATCGAAGGTTGCTACTAAGGGTTAGTTATTATGTAGTATTTATAGATAGAGACTATTTTATTCACTATTTCTTTTCAGTTTGGAGATCTCATGTGTAATCGATATAGGTCATTTTCACATCTTGTCATGATTGCAGATACTTTTCTTTTTTATGAATTTAATCATGTTTAGTTCATATGCTAATCCATGGCCACATAAATAATGTAATTGATTTCCACTAGAGGTTGTGGAAGAAGTCGTTTGAATACTTGTTGAAGAGTATGCTAGATGAGAAAAACAACTACAAAAGAAGAAATAATTATATATACAATGAAGAAGTCATAACAATTATCTAGAATTGGTAAAACCGACTGGTGTAGTAACTACGATGCATGCATCTAGTGATAATGATGTTTAGGTATAGCTTAATGATATTAAAATACCTTATTAACTCTAGTGTTGTTCATATATGTAGTATGTTATGGGAATTGTTCCAAACTTTTATACAATTTATCTTCTTAAAGGATAAAATGGTTTAGAAGAGATCATTATCTACAAGATTATTGATGAGTCCCATATGAGAAACCAAGAGCTCGCATGTTTAGATCCTTGTGGTAATGATCCAATTCTTTACACTTTTTGTACCAATGACACATGGACGCATAGTATGGATGTTGTTTTCTTGTTTAGATTGTGCATGTAGATGAAAGTGGAAAGGTTATGCTAAACCATCCTTCATTATCTCAAATAAAATCATAGTTATCTTCAAATGGTTCAAATGAATACAATAAAAAACATTCCATGACATTCACCAAGCAATGGTTTTGCATAAGATATTGTTCAGATGTCACTCCCTTATTGATATATGTTCATTTTGTCAATATTGGTAGAAAAAAACTCATTCAAATGGATGGGAATTTGGTGAACAACATAAATCCATTTGATTTTACCATGAAGGAAGGCATGTATGTCCATATTTATTATGAAAAATTGCTTGATATGTCTGAAGATGAGTCATTGAAATTTCCATATCCCATGGAAGTGTTGGATTGTTTAGTAAAGGTTTCCACTACTAGAACATTATGTTAGGTAAGAATATTTGAAAGTCATGTGGATGTTATTGGTAGAGGCCACCCTATTCCCAAAGGTTTATTGATACTAATTGAATGATTGATGGTCAACATACATGTGCATAATATATATATATATATATATATATATATATATATAGGTTCATATTAGAATTTATTTTTTATATCATCTAATGTTATCTTCATTTTTATTATAGGCATTGTTGATGCTTTGTTTATTGTGATCTCTATTAAAAGGTGGGGCATGAGTACTCGAAAGGGAAAATATTTTTTTCACCATTTTATTGCTATTAAGCACACCAATATCTAACTTCTTCCAACAAAAGTTCATGATGAAGTTGTGACTTGTATATTAGTTTCCTATATAGAATATGCAAAACAAAATACATTACCATTATATCTTGGGGTATTGCGACCACGTCAAGTACATTGTCACAATATTCAACTTCTTTCCTAAAATGTTTTCAATCACATAATGAATTAGAACATGATACACTATGATTCTTATGTGAAAAATCCTTATTCGGATGAAAGTTTCATGGTTACTTTTGAACTTATTGCAATGCATTCTCTAACTCTTGGGATTGTGAACAAAAACAATTCAAAAGAGTTCATCATAGAAGGCTACAAGGATATTAAGGAGGTTTTTTTCTATACATGGATAACCTTAACTGATAGATATAAACCATATTTAGTCTCAAGCGATGATACTCAACATCTTGGTAAATGGAGAGTGGGCCCAACATTTAAATTTCACAATTTATACAATAACCTATAACCTTGTGTGCAAGTTAACTTTTTATGTGATTCATACCAATGAGATCTTATCCATTGTTGTTATGGATTAGGGATGATGAGTGGTGCACCACATTTGGAATTTTAAACATTATACATTCATTAATGTATTCATATATTGTTTGGTGTAATATCTATGGTGAATTCTCTCTCTCTCTCAATGGTTTTTCTTTTCCAAGAAAAAAATATGTATATTTGGTATTTCAAAGTTTGAAATAAAAATACGCATTTTCTATCTTGTATGTTCTTGAGAATAAATTTATGTATTGTCTTCAAATTGTCATAAAAACTACTTATTACAGTCTTCTAGAATAAGTAAAATGTGTCCTTTGAGGGTTTTCACTTTCTCAAAACATAGACTAGAATAGTCCAAAACAAAAAAACATTACAACACTTATAATTTCTCCATATTTGTAGGACATAAAGGATCTAAATTAATAATCAATTATGTTATCTGTGGTTGTTTATACTTAGGAAAAAATTACTTTTTTTTTTCACTAGTAGAATGAAAAACACTTCTTCATGTGCTTGTAAGCATGTTACATACTCAAAAAGCACAATGTTTTCCTTTGGCATCAAATAGTTAATCAAAATATTGTTGTCTACATTCTCCATATATTCTATATTGTCAACATATTTTTCCCAAAAAGAAGCTAGACCTATAGATTGCAAACATATGGCATTCCAAAGTTTTGATAACAAAAATAGTACAATGTTGTTTCATTCATACTTTAGTATAATAATACAATATGTATACTTCAAATACAAAAAAAAATAAAAAATTGAGGATCCATCATCATAAAAGCTACAAGGTCATATTGTAGTATGGTAGCTAGAATTCAAAAGATTGTATAAAAAACAGAGTCCCGAGAATAGTTGGTTTACCCTTTTTAAAAAATGTATTAGCAACTCTGATTAGTTCTCTATAGATGTGGGAGAAATAAATTCTATCAAATAGGTCAATGATCTCCTTCATATGTGCTTTTAAAGGAAAAAAAAGGAAAATTTGTGAATTTTATTCTCATTTATCATCTAGTTGGTGACTAACATGGAGTCCCCATATACCTAGAGTGATCACAAGCCCTGAGACCAAACCAAATTTAATAATCCCTTGAAAGTAAACAATTCCACATAATTGTTGGTCCCTTTCACCACATTGGATTTGATCTTTTTAAATACCATATCAGTGAAAAAATAATGCCAATAATCCTACAGCTAAGATCTTTACCATGGCACACCATGTAAAATGAAAAAACCAAGGTTTATTTTTGTCCACCTAAAGCTCATCTACTTTCCTTGGAATTTTGTCTTTTAGATTTAGTTTATAGAATTGAAATTTGAAGAAAACTTGTGCAAAGACCTAGAATGAATGAATAGATCTATTTTCAAATAGCAAGGAAAGCTAGATACCCACAAAACCAAAAATGGGATAGCGTTGAATTCCTTAAGTTCCCTTCTACGAAACCAAGAGTGGAAACATTCATCAACATTATTTCCCATCCAATAGTTGTTTATACAATGTATGATGTTTTCCTATGATATCTCATGAAGAATAGTTTCATTGAGAAAATAATTACATGCTTCCATCCATTATGTCAAACAAAGATCCTAAATTTATTTTCATGGTTTATAAACTCAATTAATCTCTCAAAAATCCAATGTTGGTAAAAAAATAACGTTTCCAATAAGTAGATAACCTCATATGAAATGCACACCAAGATAACACAATTTCATGTGTGAGTGAAGAAAGTTTATTTATATATTCTCTTAGTTGTTACATCACACTAATTTCCAAATTTCTCAAAATTGTCCCCTTTAAAAAGACAATGGTATGCTAAAATGGTACTTTCAAATATTTTTCCATTTTTTAACACCGTACAAAAATGCACATGGTAGTCACTAAAATGCATTCCCTACCTTTTTCTTCCAAGGAAAAAAATGTATTTTGAATTCAAGGAGAATTAAAAATACATTCCACCTTCACCTTCCCATAGTCACTATACCTTCAATTTAAACCTTAAAAACTTCATGTCACAAAATATATCAAAATTGGCTTCTTGGACAAAGTTTGCAAATCAGGTTGTATGGCCTAGAAAAATGCATGCCATAAATAGAATATGCATGATTGTTGAAAAAATAAAGGTACTAGGTTAGAAAGTTTCACATGGATAAAAATACTTCATATCCACTTTTCTCAATAAAGTCTTCAATTCCACAAATAGGTTTGTGTAAGAGCCTGCTTGGTTATTTTGACATTTTCAAGCAATTTTAGAAAATGCATGCCAAGGAAATTCAGATTTAATTGTTTGTACCATTTTAATTCAAGTTTAGATAGATGCACACCAACGCCTAGATATTCTCTCCCTTGATGATCTGACACATGGAAATGATGACTCATCATATACCACACCTTTTTATTATCTTGGACCACAACACTTGGTGCTTGATAAGGTACCAAATTCTACATGAATTATGAGGTAGGATACAAATTACAAGCCTTGATATCCCTAGAATTTACCAAAAATTACCAAGAATGTAGAATTTGCATTAAGTTCTCAAAAATTCCAAGTCTATTGTTAAAACATGCTACAAAACTATGTGATTGTGATTAGAAAAATGCATGCCAAGGTTCTCACATGTGTCCTTTTGAAAACTTTATACATAATATTTGTATTTTAATGCATTGCTAACAAAACCCATATATTAGAATTCCCAAATTCACCTCATTTTGTTGGCATGTAATTTGCCAAGTCGACAACTTTTGTTTCTTTATTAAAATTGACAAAAATTGTCTTGCTTCACTAAAATGCATGCCCATGGCTAAAAAAAATTCATATCCACTTTTCTCAAGAAAGTCTTCAATTCCCCAAATAGGTTTGTGAAAGAGACTACTTGGTAATTTTTGGCATTTTCAAGTAATTTTAGAAAATGAATGCCAAGGCAATTCCTATTTAGTTACTTTTACCATTTATTTCAAGTTTGGATATATACACACCAAGGCCTAGATATTCTCTCCCTTGATGATTTGACACTTGCAAATGATAACCCATCATATACCACACCCTTTAATTAGCTTGGACGACAACACTTGTTGCATGCTAAGGTACCAAATTTTACATGAATTATGAGGTAGGATACAAATTACAAGCCTTGATATCCCTAGTGTTTACAAAATATTACCAAGGATGTAGAATTTGAATTAAGTTCTCAAAAATTCCAAGTTAATTGTTGAAACTTGTTACAAAACTATGTGATTGGGATTGCATGCCAAGGTTCTCACATGTGTCCTTTTGAAAAATCGATACCTAATGTTTGTAGGTTTATGCTAACAAAACACATATATTAGAATTCCCAAATTTACCTCATTTCATTGGCATGTAATTTGCAAAGTCAACAAATTTTGTTTCTTTACTAAAATTGATGAAAATTGTCTTACTTTACTAAAATGCATGCCCATGGTTTATTTCTTAGCTAAATTGAGTTATTCAAAATGGAGAATGTGTATTTTTTCATTTCCAGCCTTCCTACATTTCCATATTTTCAATTTGAGTATTAAACGTTGTTATTGTGCAAAAATACTCAAATTCTATCATGTTTTCACACAATGTAAAATGTTATGAAACCAAAAAAAATCCATGCCAAATATTTCACATGTATGATATAAGGAAAATATCTTCACATTGAAATAAAATGCACACAATTGTGGCTTAAATACCTATCAAGGTCAAGTTCAGTATCCAAATCACATTCTGAAAGTTCAACTAAACATTACACTCAATTATCTATAATCTCTTTTGACCATGTTCCAAGAATCCACTCGCACATTCTATTGTGCTTGAAACAAAGTTGTCCTTATTTTTCCACAATTTAGGAAAATGCATGTCAATAGCCTAAAAAATGCAAGCCTAGGGAAAAGTAGGCATGTCAAAGTCCTAAAATTTGAACTAGAAGTCCGTGTAAGTCTACCACACATATGATTAAATTAAAATGCATACATGATATCATTTTTATCCATCTTTTCTTAGAAAAAACCAAAAAAATTGTAAATGCATTGATTTAAACAGACAATTCACAAACATAGTTTGTTATCCCAAACAATTTACATCAAATACCTTCAAAAACAAGATTTGCAACTTTATTGCATCAATGGCCAATGCTCTTATGCATTATTACATTCATAGAGTTTATGCATAGGTATCTAGATCCTACAACAATAAACTATACTAAATTTCAAAACAAAAGGATATCAAAACGCCCTTTGTTCATTTAGAAACATCATTTTTATGCTTATGTTCATTCGTTTTGGGGATTTCAGCTAGCCTAAATTTTCAAATTCAAATTACAATTCTTGATAATCCCATTGTTTACAAAATCTTACCAAGGATATAGAATTTGCATTAATTTCTCAAAAAATCCAACTCCACTGTTAAAACAAGCTACAAAATTGTGTGAGTGGGCTTAGAAAATGCATGACAAGTTTTGTACAAGTGTCCTTTTGAAAAGGTGATACCTAATGTTTGTATATTTCTATGTTGTTAAAAAGACCCATATATTATAATTCCTAAATTTGCCTCACTTTCTTGACATATAATCTGTCAAGTCAACAACTTTTGTATTTTCTAGTGAAATTGAAGAAAATTTCATTGCTTCACTAAAACACGTGCCCACTATTTATTTCTTAGCCATGTTTGAGATTGAGTGTGTATGTTTGTATTTGAGTTAAAGTACCTTATAAAAAAAATTATTCACTTTATAAAAATTATTATTTTTTATAAAACTTTAAGTACTTTATAAAAAAATATGTACTTTATATGATATAGGGTATTGAGAATAGCATTCACTCCATTAACCCATATACCCTAAATCCATTTAAAAAAAAAACAAATTTGAGCATGTATAATATAAACCAATTCCTATCTAATTGAGTATATGATCCAGGTGAATATCACTGACCACCCACCTATTCCAGCTGGCTCAAAACATTTTGTTGGAAACTTACTAGTTTTAGCAATTCCAAACATTCGGGGCCATTTTCAGGGCCTAAATGACGCTTTTTCACGATTGGGAACCTTAACTAGAACCAATGGCTATGATTGAGCCCCCAAAATGAATCTCCTCGTAGATACCTTTCCAACGAGCGATCATGCACCCAAAATGGAGATTGTATGCCAAAATTACGCCCCCGGGAAGTTGATACACCAAACTACCCAAAACGGGGTTCACAAAATTGTTGGATTTTTATCTTCCGAGGTTAGGTTTTTGTATTTTATTTATGTTAAAAAGGCCTTTGGAGCCTCATTGTAATGCGCATAGCCATCACATATCTTCTCGGAGATAAGCTGTCACCATTCTAGCAAGTTCATTCACTCTATATTTTATAGTTCTGTACATTTTGCTCATTAATAGAAATAGTATATTACTATATCTTTGTGTTTATTGTTATATCTCTGCTATATCTATGTTACATTATTGGATATCCGATATGTCTATGTACATTTATTTATTATATCTCCACTCTCATTTCTTACCAAAAATAATTTGGATCAGTGATATTAGAGCAGGATGCTCTTGATCGATTTTCAGTGCATGTCCCCGATGAGGTCCAAGTATAGAAAGTTGGGTATCGAGATTGTCTCTCTTGAGGAAAATATCTCTCACACTCCCAATAAACTCTCCATGGCAGAATAAAATAAAAGCGACGAAGAAAAAGATTCTATTAATCTGTTGCTTGCAAAATTTCTCACACGACAAAGGGAAAAAATGATGGAGAATTTTTCCCACATCCTCCTACGCCTGTCGATAATAGTAGGCACGTCTTCATCAAGCAGCCACTTTGGAGGCACATATCCTTTCAAGGTACAAGTTAATTTTTATATTCTTGTATTTGAAGTTCATATAGATGTGGATGCCCTGGAAAAAAGGTTAAATCTGCTAGAAGGTTGTGTTTATGTTCACAATTTTTCTGATAGGGAAAATATCACCTTCTTTCTCCTTAAGGCTCTCCCCCATGTCAAACATATGTGGAAAACTTACTGGGAGAAAATTTCCAAAGAGGAGTCTAGCATATATGGGGTCGATCCCACTTAGGATTTTTTTGTGGATGCATTCAAGGAACAATATTACCCTGTTGGTAACTATGACGACTTATACATGAGATGGACCACACTACAGGAAGAAAGCGGCCAAACAATTCCAGAGTTCACAAATACTTTCCATACCTTGCACACCAAGTGATTTGGATTTTATGAGAAAAACGAAATGACTACAAATTATTAACAATTGCTTAACACAAAATAATAGACATAAAGTAAAACTGGTTTTCTATTCAATAACGAAATAAGTTGAAACTATAAAATGCAGTGGAAACAAGCTTGTTGGAATGGTGGTGGCTTATCTCTGAGAAGAGATGTGACGGCTGTGCTCATTTGTAAGAAGAGGATTACAATGAGGATCTAAAGGAATTTTTACAATAATTAGGAATTCCAAAAACCCTAGAAATCCAAAAACCTAACCCTAGGAGATGAAGTGCCAAAATTCATGTGGGCCCCATTTGGGTAAGTTAGTACATCAACTTCCCGGGGTCGTAAATTTTGCATACAATCTTCGTTTTAGGTGTATGATAGCCCATTGGAAAGGTATTGTTGAGGAGATTCATTTTAGGCGAGGAGATTCATTTTAGGCGAAATAATGCAAGAAGTCCCATATTGAAAACCTGTTTTCCCAAAAAAAAAAATTAGGGCCTCACAACGGCTCCAAAAGTGAAAATTGCTAAAAATAGTAAATTACCAAAATTGCTAGAAAACTTTTTTGAGCTTGTTGGAAAAGGTGGGTGGCCACCAATATTCACCTATATCAATCCTCCCTCCTTAGGAATAAATGGTCTCCATTGCGTTGAGTTCCCCCATCAGATGAGGAAATTTTTGTTGAATTTGGCCTCGGGTGAGCCACTTGCCTTGGTGCAGGAGCTACCTTGCTTTGATGACTCAATAAAGTTGGATCCTTTGTTGTCGAGTGCCCTTGATCTATGTGTCCAAAATATGATCATTAGATTCCTATTGTATGCAGTCAGGGTTGATCTCTATTGGTGTCAGTTGTTCTGCTACTTCTGAGGTGTCCAATAATGATGGGAAATAAGGGCGAAGGAGATCCACGTTGAACATTGGGTGCATGCCAAGGAAAGGAGGAATGTTGAGCTCAAAATAATTATTCCCCACATCCTTGGTGATGGTGTATGACCCATAGTGGAGTGGGTGAAGATTTCGATGAGGTCTTGTAAGGCATTCTTTCTGCAAGTGCAACCAAACTTTATCACCCACCTGAAACTTATGTGGCACCCAATGTTGATCATGGAATTGTTTGTACTTATCATTAGAATTTTGTAGGATATCCTGAACCTATTGTCATATGTGCTGGATCCACTCAATGAACCGGGTGGCTTTGTCAGCTTCAGTTGGAGCAGGAGATGAGTCGGTCAAGGTGACCGCAAGGGGAAGTGAAACATCTATGACACCCAATGGTTGGAATCCCAACCCCACCTAAAATGGGTTGTGGTCGGTTGAGTTATGTAGGGCTTGGTTTTAGCTATGCTAGACATAGGGAAGGATCTCATCCCACGTGTGAGGGTGATTTGAATTATACATGCAAAGGATATGCACAATTATTCGATTTACGACCTTGGTTTGGCCATCTGTCTCGGGGTGGAAGGCCGTGGATTTGGTGAGCTTGGTGTCCAGCAGTGACCAGAGGCTCGACCAGAATGTCCTGAGAAATCGACTGTCCCAATCTGAGTCAATGGTTTGCAGGATTCCAAAATGTACCTAGACTCGTTCAAAGAATAGCTTGGAAGTGGCCTCTGATGTGATTCTCTTCTTGCAGGCAACCATAATCGCCATCTTAGAAAAGTGATCAACCACCACAAAAACATAGTCATTTCCCTACTTGGTGGATGGGAGGCCCAACATGTATTCCATTGAGATGGATTTCCATGGCCTGTCAGGAGTAGTAGGGGTGTACACACTCTATTTCTTAGTGGTCAATTTGGAAATAGCATAGGCAGTGCAGGACCTGATATATTTGTTGACCTCCTGTCTAAGTTTTTGCCAGTAGAAATGTTTCTATAGCATCGCCATTGTCTTTTCGATGTTGAAGTGTCCTTCACCTGAATGTAATGGGCTTCCCAAATCAACTTCACTCGCTCTCTTGATGGAACACAGATATGGCCCAGATGACACAACAACCCATCTTGGAGATGGAAATTATCGACAACTGCTTTTGCACCCAACATTTGGTAGGTGGTGGCCTAAGTTTGGGTATGTCTCATAGAGTTGGGGCCATCTAGAGGTCTCATGGGCACAAGAGTCTAGCACCGTGGTGAGTGTCGTGACTAGCAACCCACTGAGGCAATCAACGACATGATTGGTGCTTCATGTTTTATACTTGATGTTGAGTTGGAATTGCTGCAAGTATGTGGACCACTTTTGATGGTGGTCATTTTGCAATTTTCCTTGTGTCTGCATGAATGTCAGTGGCTTATTATCAGTTTGGATGACTGTCTCCTTCCCAAGGATGTAATGTCTCCACTGGCGGCAGGCTTGCACAATGGAGTAGATTTCTTTGTCATAAGTAGGGTACTTACAGACAACATATGATAGCGTCTCACTATGATAGGCCATGAGGTGGTTGTGCTGAGTGAGAACGGTGCCCACAACATAGTCTAAAGAATTTGTCTCAATCTCAAAGGGATGTTGCAGGTCCGGTAGTGAAAGTATTGGGGTTGAGCACAAGCGTTGCTTCAAATCATTGAACGCTTGTTGTTGGGACCGGCCCGATGCAAATTTTTCCTTACCACCACCACTGGTTATTTGGCCTAGGGCCCATGCAATATGAGAGAATCCCAACATGAACCTATGGTAGAAATTGGCAAGGCCCAAGAAGCTCTGAAGCTGAGTGAGTGTGGTTGGGGCTGGCTAGTCACGGATGACTTGGATCTTGGCTAGATCCACATGTGCACCATGTTGATCAATGATGTAGCCCAGGTAATGGACCATGTCCATGCCGAAGGGGCAGTTTTCCAAGTTGGCGTATAGCTTGTGCTACCACAGGGTGTGCAAAACCTGTTGAATATGCTGCAAGTGTTTGGCCCAAGTCTTATTGTTAATGAGAATGTCATCTAGATACACCACTAAAAAAGTATTGGTGAATGGTCACAGTATATCGTCCATCATCCTCATGAAAGTGGCTGGAGCATTTGTCAAACCAAAGGGCATGACCAACCATTCAAAAAGGCCTTCCTTTGACTTGAAGGTGGTCTTCCATACATTTGCATATTCTATCAGGACTTGGTGGTAGCCAGAATTCATATCAATCTTACTGAAGTATTTTTCCCCCATGAGTTGATCAAGGAGGTTGTTGATTTGAGGAATCAGGCACTAGTTTCTGACTGTGATTTTATTCAGATCCTGGTAATCAATGTAGAGTCACCAAGTTCCATATTTCTTCTGTACCAACACGATTAGGCTCTCTCAAGGTGATGAGCTAGGACATATGTGCCCCTTGTGGATAAGTTCTTGGATTTGTCACTTGATCTCCTCATTCTCTAACAAAGAGTAGTGATAGACTGGCCCATTGGGAAGCGGTGCGTCGGGGGTCAGATCGATGAGGTGCTTGACCTGATAGTGCAGAGGTACCCCGGTAGGTGATGAGAAAATATCTGAGTATTATTCCACGACATTATCTACTTGATTTTGGTGTGTGGTGAGGTTGGTCATAGAGACCCTGGATGTGGCTGTGATCTTTCGGTTATTCTGAGAGAAAATCACGAAGAATTCAAGATTATCCATCTGACAGATGACCTTCCTACATTTTTTAGCAGAGATCAAGGAAATAACACTGGGTAGGACTGCCTCGGGTATCCTGTACAATTTCTTGTTCAAAGTAATAATAACACTACGAGGCCTAGACTCATATACAACATGACGTTTTCATAAATAAGGTTGGCCCAAAATAACATCACAAACTTCGAGAGGAGAAACATCACACAATACCTCATCTTTGAAGGGCTTGATGTCATATGACAGTCGACATTGTTGGCTGACCTCGAGATCGCTTCCTTGGCGGAGCCATCCAATGGTGTAGGGTTGTGGGTGAAGCATTGTCGGTAGGGCCAACTGCTTGAATACCTCTGCTGAGATGAGGTTCATCTGGCTACCGCTATCAACGATGAAGTGAGGTGAGGTGAATTTTACCCACATTTGTGAATGGAAGAGACTCTCTCCTTCTTCTGGCTCATTTGGTTCACTAGGCTGGAGCTTACTAGTAGCAACGGTGGCACTGGGTTCCATGTCAATGATCCATCTTCCCCTTTATGGTTTTGGCTTAGAGTCAGAATCTGCATCTGATTCAGGGGATTTCACTTTGGCCACCATCGAATTCTTTGAGAGGTTGTAACACCCCCCAAAATAAATTATTTTTAAGGTTGAAAATGCTTAGGAATTTATTTCTGTTTTTGGTAAATTTGAAATTGGAAAATTATTGCCATTTATGGAAATTCTGAATTTTGAATTTAGTTAATTGTAAATAATGATTTTGACTGTTGGGAAAAGATCTGATTTGACCCAACTAACTCTTTGACTATGACACTTATAAGAAACAAATATTTTTATATTTATTGTTGATGGGCAAATGGAACAACCAGGTTAAAATCAACTGACCATGACTCCAAGAGTGGGGAACATGTTCAAGGATGATTTTAAGGATGGAAATTTATTTTTAAATGTAGAAACCTTGGCAAATCTGACTAATCCTTCATATGCCAACTATAAATGTTTGGTGATATTTTTGTAAAAATATTCAAATTTCCAAGGATTTTATATAGTTTTTATAAAATTTTGGCGATTTTTAAGGTAAAATAATTTTATCCCATAGAATTTGGGCGAATCATTTTTAAAATAGCGAATCTCATTTTTGGAAAAACCATGGAAAATTAGCCCATGAG
>ML796165.1:55913-89622 GCA_009831015.1 Picea engelmannii
GGGAGGAGAGTTTATGTCAAGAGACTTCAAGGAATTCTATGATGAGCATGGGATCAAGAGATAATACACAATACCAAGAACTCCACAACAAAATGGAGTAGTTGAGAGGCAAAACAGAACAGTGCAGGAAATGGCTAGGTCAATGATGAATGAGAAGAACATTGGTCAAACCTACTGGGTAGAAGCAATACACATAGCAATCCATGTGCTTAACAAAGCTCACCCCAGACCACAAAGTGACAAAACACCTTATGAATTATGGTTTGGAAGACCTGCCTCAATCAAACACTTCAGAGTCTTTGGGAGTAAATGCTACATAAAGAATAATGATGAAAATCTCAGCAAATATGATGACAGGGCGGATGAAGGTATTTTCTTAGGGTATGCTACAAACAGTAAAGGATACAGATGCTATAATAAGAGGCTACATAAAATGGTTGACTGTATTGATGTAAAAATTGATGAAGGAATCCCAGCAAGAGAGGTGTACGGTAATGAGACTTCTACAGAAGACACAGCTAAAGCTGAAGATGAACATGTCCAAGAATAAGAAAACGAAGACTCTGAATCATATGAACACTCAAATCAGCAATCAACTACAAACTCCTCCTCCAGAATCATTCAAAAGAATAATCCTGCAAGTCATATAATTGGAGAAAAAGACAAAGGGGTACAAACCAGGAGAAAGCTAATCAAAACCACCAAACAATCTCATATAGCTCTCATATCCATGTGGGAACCCAAGAATTTTAATGAAGCCGACACAAATGATCACTGGGTTAAAGCAATGAATGAAGAACTTGATCAGATTGGGAAAAACCATACATGGGAGATGGTTCAAAGACCCGAAGGTAAAAACGTCATTGGCTCCAAATGGATCTTTAAGAATAAGTTGAATGAGCAAGGACAAGTTATCAAGAACAAAGAGAGGTTAGTCTGTAAAGGCTATGGTCAGATAGAAGGACTGGATTTTGATGAAACATTTGCGCCCGTAGCAATATTAGAAGCTATCAGAATGTTTCTTGTCTATGCTTGTCATAAAAGGTTTAAAGTCTACCAAATGGATGTCAAGTCATCCTTTCTCAATGGAGATTTAAGTGAAGAAGTCTATATGGAACAACCAGAGGGTTTCAACTTGTCTGATAACCCTGACTTAGTATGCAAGTTTAAGAAAGATTTATATGGTTTAAAACAAGCCCCTCGAGCCTGGTATCACAGACTGGATACGTATCTCAAAGACAAAGGGTTCCAGAGAGGAACAACTGACAACAATCTATATATTAAGACAAAGGATAATGATTTGCTCATTGTACTGGTCTATGTAGATGACATCATCTTTGGATGTAATAAGGATTCACTGGTACAATGGTTTGCTTCTGCCATGGAGTCTGAATTTGAAATGTCTATGATAGGAGAACTGTCATTTTTTCTTGGTCTGCAAATTACTCAAAGGCCTGATGGGATCTTCTTTTCTCAAGGAAAATATTTAAGAGAAATGCTGAAAAGGTTTCAAATGGAAGATTCTAAACCGGTGGGTACACCTATGGTAACTGGATGTAAATTAAGCAAGGATGATGATTCACCTGATGTTGATCAAAGCCCATATTGATCAATGATAGGAAGCCTGTTGTACATCACAACATCTCGCCCAGACATAATGCATGTTGTAGGAATGGTAGGAAGATATCAGGTTGCACCTAAACAGAGTCATTTGCAAGCTGTCAAAAGGATATTCAGGTACTTAAAAGAAACAATGACTTATGGTCTGTGGTATCCCAGAAATCAAAGTCTTCAGTTGACTGCTTATTCAGATGCAGATTGGGCAAATTGTGTTGATGAGAGAAAAAGCACCAGTGGAGGAGCATTCTTCTTGGGTAACTCCTTAGTAGTCTAGCTCAGTAAAAAGCAAGGTTCCATTTCTTTATCAACCACAGAGGCAGAGTACATTGCTGCAGCTACCTATTGCACACAGGTATTATGGATGATTCAGACACTTGCAAACTTAGAGGTAAAATATACTGCACCGATCCCACTTCATTGTGATAACACAAGTGCCATCAGTGTGTCTAAAAACCCTGTCCTCCACTCCAAGACAAAACATATTCCCATAAAATATCATTTTCTGAGAGAGCAGGTCACCAATCAGGTTGTTCAGGTCCATTACATTCCCACTACAGAACAAATTGCAGACATCTTTACTAAGCCCCTAGCCAAGACACCGTTTGAATATCTCAGGCAGAAGCTGGGTGTCATTTCATTTCACACCTAACAAGTCCATCTTGTTAGGGGGAGTTTTGCATTGTTTGAAAGTTTAATGCCTCCTAAAATTCCTGCAATAGCTCAGGGGGAGCATGTCTCTTCTTTGACATTGATTTCAAAGGGGGATAAAAGAATTCAGGTGCCTTAGTTGCCATCAATGGCAAAGGGGGATATTGTTGGAAAATGTCTAACAGGCAGCGTATGCTTGTCATTGATGGAAAATACAATAGTGAAGATGGCAGGATCATAGTGTGGATGTGAAGACTCTGCAGAGGTGCAGAAGTCCAAGAATCCCTTGGGGATTCGAAAGTGAAATCTCAGGAGGAACATCGTCGAGGAGAACGTGCGCAACAAAGCTCAAGATACAGGATTTTGCAGAGGAGAAGGAAGACAGAGATCGACAATCATTGGATATGATTCAGAAATATCGTCAGCCGTCAGATCGGACAGGAGCTACATGAGGTTTACCATCGGGAAAAGCCAAGGTGAAATCCCGAAAGGAGGGATGACTCATCGGGGTTTCACATATCAGGAATCCCGTGAGCCAATGTATTGCGGCATTGAAAAGATAAAAATCCAACGAGTGGTAAGACTGCGGTCATGGGGATAATGGTCATATGGGCCAGGAGCCTAGCCAGGAGAGCTAGTGCGTAAAGAGTGCATCAAGATTCGAGGGATCGCAAATCCTGAGGACATACATGTTTCGACATGGGAAAGTCTGAAACCCCGATGAGGAGGTTTGGTTGCGGTCATATAGGAGAAGGTCACGTTGACCACAAGCTTAACCGGAGGGCTAATTGAAGTTAGAGGCATCAGATCCAAGCGCAGGGTCCGACCACCATTGGATTGAGGAAAACCTGCATGACCTTTAAAAGTACAAGGAGCAAAGGGCTCACAAAAACTCGATGTAATCTGAGCTGTCAAATCAAGATCACATCTGAACCGTTGATTAGAGTTTTGAGGATCACGTTTTGGAAATGTCAAAGAAACAATGAAATAGGAATCCCAATTTCTCGATATGCAAATTCCCAGCGTAATCTGAGCCGTCAGATCAAGATGTGATCTAGACCATGGACCCGACTCACGTCAGCAGACCACGTCAACTAGGAACACGTGGCACAACCAGGTAATGACAAGTGTCAGACTGATTCAACATTTCAGGCACATGTAAGTCACGAATCAAAGTGACACATGGCAATATTCAATGCATGTCAATCCATTTATGACATCAGCATATGGACACCTTGTTGGAGTTTCGGGGATCGAGAGTTGGACATGTCAAAGATTATTGACATCAGGAATCCCGATATCGCGATATATGAAATCACGATGCAATTTGAGCCGTCAGATCAAGCTTTGATCTGGACCGTTGATTCCAGTCAATGGAGAGGCATCGGGGATCGAGAGTTGGACATGTCAAAAATTATTGACATTAGGAATCCCGATATCATGATAGATGAAATCGCGATGTAATCTGAACCGTCAGATCAAGTGTTGATCAGAGGATTACTGATGCACGACACAGTGAAACTGCCAGAAACCATTGATGGTGTCTGCTAGAGAATTCAAAGAGACACCTGTGTGATCACTAGAGGAGATGAAGAGTCTCCAAGATTCATCCAATTGAAGGAAGACTATTCTTATAAGTGATTGATAGATGGATGAGCGTGGAAGCTTGTAACTAAAATAGAGAAGGTGAGCTCAACTGTCACAAAGAAGACGAAGAGTCTCAACTGCCAGAGAAGCTAAAGAGTCATGATGATGATCAGACAGAACACTCGAGAGGTGAAGGATAATGGCGCGGAGTCAGCATGCAGAAGCATTGCGAACATTGCATGCACAAGGTGCACAGAAGCTATAAATACATAGTACAGAGAAGAGAAGGGAGTTGTTGTTGTTGTTGTTGGAGGTTGTTGTGAATGTTGTTGGTGAAGGTGATTCATGTGTGAAGAAGGAGGAGAGTGCATCAGCTGAAGAGAACAGAAGAGGAACTGTGCAGTGAATGGACATGGCACACAGAGCATAAAAAATGAAAGAACAGACAGCACAAGTGATGTGTGCAGAAAGGCAATGAGGCAGACAGAGMAACAAAATGCAGCAGAATAGTGATGAGTCTAGTAAGCCATTATTGAACATCATATCACTGTAATAAGTTTCAGTAGCAAATATTTATATTTTAGGGTGGTTGGGAGGAGCTAGGGAGGACTTGTGTCCTCAAAGGTTCAAGTGGGTGCTTGAACACAGGGATTTGGTGCTTCCTTCTAGTTGGTGCTAGAGAAACCAGGGAGTTGGTGCTTCCTTCTAGTTGGTGCTAGAGAAACCAGGGAGTTGGTGCTTCCCTCTAGTGGGTGCTAGATAAAACAGAGAGTTGGTGCTCTCAGCAAGTTGCAGCTTGAAAAACTGAGGTTGTAGCCTCATTATGAGTTTATGCTCATATGTATGATACTGTAACGAATGTAACCATTACTTATCATATAAAGAAAAAGAGGTTTTTACCCTGCATGGGTTTCCTTGGGAAATATTTGTCTTTGTGTTTCTCATATATGTGAATGATGCCGAAAGTGCCATTGTTTATTTCCCTGCATTATTATGATCATCATTGAATGTCTCTACAAAGAGTTTAAAACAACCATAATTGTTTAAGCATGGAAACAACTGATTCACACCCCCCCTCTCAGTTGTCTAACAATTGGTATCAGATCTGGCCCCTTTTATCTAAGGGTAGATCCTAGAGCTTAAACATGTCAAGCCATGAAGGAAATTCAACCAATAAGGCCCCTCTATTCAATGGAACAAACTTTGCCTTCTGGAAAGTTAGAATGAGAACCTACATAATGGCTTTAGGTGTAGATGTCTGGGATGTGGTAGAGACTGGTTATGTAAAGCCAGTTGTGCTAGATAATAAGGATGAAAAACTAGAATTTAGCTTCAACGCTAAGGCTATGAATTCTATCTTGAGTGGGCTTGCAGAAGCAAAATTTGTAAAAGTTATGCACCTAGGAACTGCCAAATAAATGTGGGACAAACTCATTAACAGTTATGAGGGTAATGAGAAGGTAAAGGATGCAAAGCTTCAAACCTACATAATACAGTTTGAACAGCTGAAGATGAAGGAAGATGAAACTACTGGAAAATACTTTCTGAGAGTAGAAGAAATGGTAAATGCAATGAAGGCACTTGGTGAAACAATTGGGGAACCTTCTTTAGTTCCCCAATTAGACCAAAACCCGTGGGTGATTAGTAAACTCATCACCGCCAGAGTTAATGGATTCACGGGAGGATGTTAGACCACGTCGTGAGTCCTGAAGGAGGTGATGAACACCAATTCAACAATCTCCCCCTCAACACCAACTGAGGGCTCTCAGTACCAACTGAGATACTCGACACCAATCGAGCGGACTCGAACCCATAACCTTTTGCTCTGATACCAGTCTTATTGGTAGAATGGCTACCGTTAGACCAAAACCCATGGGTGATTAGTAAAATCATCACTGCCAGAGTTAATGGATTCACGAGAGGATGTTAGACCATGTCGCGAGTCCTGAAGGAGGTGATGAACAAAAATTCAACAGTGACTTCAGGAATATAAACTAGGTAGGGAACGTAAGCCCAGGGAGAGTTGAATAGAGATAACATCTGCACTTTTAACTTGTCCTTACATATTTTGAATCTGTTATTTGTAAAGAAAGAGAGTTAATGTCCCTAACAAAAAAAAAATTGTTTGGTAATTTTGGGGATCATTACAACGATAGTCAACAGTGTTATGAAAAGGGCTCTTATGGAAGTTGCACCACTTCTCGGTATCTTTCGTTGTCTTTCCGGTGTCCTTCCTTGCTTGCGGCTTGGACTGGTTGTCCTAATACTGTCCATATTTGGTCTATCCTTTGTTCTATGGGTTGGGGCCACCCTTTCCTGGCTTTTGTTGTGTGGGGTTTCCAGGCCCAAATTGTCACGTCTTTTGTTTGATCTTCTCCTCGATTTTGACATCATATCGGTAGGCCACGCCCAAGGATGAGATGTCCAGGAATTCCATTTCGGCCTAGATGTATCTATGCAGAGCACCACGATACTTGAGCACCATATTTTTCTCTGAATCTTTGATACCCATCTTGGTGTGCAAGGTATGGAAGATATTTGTGAAATCTGGCACTGCATGGTCTCTTTCTTGCTGCAGTGTGGTCCATTTGGTATACAAGTCATCATAACTTCCGACAGGGTAGTATTGTTCCTTAATAGCATCACTGAAGGATTCCTAGGTGGCCATGACTGTAAATAATGAGGGTTCCTCTATTTCCTTTTTCTCACATAAAGTTTCCCACCAATCTTTGGCATGGGGAATGGCTTTGAGGAGCACAAAAGTAATTTTTTCTCTATTCAAAAAGTTGTGGACAGAAAAATACCCTTCTAGTAGATTCAACCACTTATCTATAACATCTACGTATATCTAACCTTCAAATATAGGAATATCGAATTTTATTTGTACCTTGAAGAGGGAGGTGCCTCCGCTTGAAGAAGATGCGTCACATGTTGATAGTCATCGAAGGATTTGCGCAAAACTATCCATCATCTCGTTTCTTTGTTACGTCAGGGATTCCTCAATCAACAATTTGAAAGGATCTCATTTCTTTTCATCTTTCTTTTCTCCTGCCATGATATATCTCTTGGGTGTGCGATATATTTTGTGCTCAAGAGATATAAGCTCAAGACCCAAATCTTTGTACTCTAACCTCGTTGGGGACATGCATTAAGATGACAAGGAGCAGACTGCTCTGATGCCACTGATATGGATTTTATGAGAAGAAAAAAATGAATACAGATTATGAATAGGTGCTTAACACAAAATAACAGAGATACAGTAAAACTGGTTTTCTATTCAATAACGAAATAAGCTGAAACTGTAAAATGCAGCGAAAACAAGCTTGCTGGAATGGTTGCGGCTTATCTTTGAGAAGAGATGTGACGGCTACGCTCATTTGCAAGAAGATGATTATAATGAGGCTCTAAAGGCCTTTTTACAATAAGCAGGAATTACAAAAACCCTAGACATCCAAAAACCTAACCCTAGGAAATGAAGCGCCAAAAGTCATGTGGGCCCCGTTTGGGTAAGTTAGTACATCAACTTCCCGGGGTCGTAATGTTTGCATACGATCTCCATTTTAGGTGTATGATAACCCATTGGAAAGGTATCTTCGAGGAGATTCATTTTAGACAAAATATCAAAGGAAATATCATAATGCAAACCTGTTTTCCCAAAAAAACATTGTTTAGGGCCTCAAAACGGCTCCAGATGTGAAAACTGCTAAAAATAGTAAATTACCAAAATTCCCAAAATACCATTTTGAGCCAGATGGAAAAGGTGGGTGGCCACTGATATCCATATGGATCACCAAGTTGTGTAACAAAGACTCTGAGTGACATCTGGTTCTGGAATACTGTGGGGTTCTACATAGGAACATCCAAACCGAAATGGATTTTATGGATATCTCATCACTGGGAGATGCCTATCGATATGCTGTCAAAATAGAGCAGAAATTTAGGCATAAAAACAAATGGGAGTTCAGGTCTACAAATACACAACAACCAAAGTATGATAAATATGGCCCTAACAAATAGCCTCCTGAAAACCAGTCTAAACCACAGGAAAAGAAGGGTAAGGGAAAGATGAAGAATGACACTGGAAAGTGGTGCGACTTCCAAAAAATCCCCTGAAACAACACCGATGAATTCCATTCAAAACAATCATTGGTGGCTGAGATCAAAGAAAAGGAGTTGAACCCTGATTCAAAATCTGATTTAGAAAATCTTGGCAGAAGACAGATCATTGACGCAGACCCCACTGCTACTTTTGTGACTGCAACAATTCAACCAGAAGAACCAACAGATCCTAAAGAAGGGGAGTGCCTCTTCCATTCACAGATGTGGTTGAAGGGGACCCTATTTCATTTCATTGTTGATAGCATAAGCCAAAATAACCTCATCTCAACATAGGTTTCCAAACAGTTTGGATTTCCGACAACACCACACTCGCAATCATACAACATCGGGTGGCTTTGCCAGGGACAAGATCTCTGTGTCAACTAGCAGTGTTGTCTATCCTATGGTATCTATCCCTTCAATGATGAGGTATTGTGTGATGTTTCCCCTCTTTATTTCTGTGATGTTCTTTTGGGCCAACTATATATGTGGAAACGTCATGTTGTTTATGAGTCTCGACCCCGTAGTGTCATTGTTACTCTAGGGGTTCAAACCTATAGGATACCATAGGTAGTTCCAAATATTGTTCCACCAAAAAGTGTCGCAAGCTAATATCTCATACTAAAAAAATCATCCTCTTCACAATATGTTCAAAAGGTGAATAGAATAACATTGCAACCACTATAGCCTTAGCCCAAGACCGTTCTATCTAATAGAGGCAGATTGTAGAAGAGAAAGAAAATATTTTTTCTTCACCTACAAGAGTTCCTACATATTTCCCATTCAATCCATACAATAGGTTGGTGGAATAGATTCAACCCCTCCAACAACAAGTATGTGACAACCTTCAACAAGCTAAGCAATGCAACTTCTCTAGAAAGACGAGCAACTCACCAAGATTCAGATTCAACAAACACTTTCCCATCTCCCTTGGGAACTCAATGCAAGGGAGACCATTTCTTCCTAAGTAGGAAATATTGATCCATATGTATATTAGTGGCCACCTACCTATTCCAACTAGCTCAAAACAGTTTGTTGGAAACTTACTATTTTTAGCAGTTCCAATCTTTCGAAGCCATTTTGAGGGCCTAAACGATGTTTTTTTGTGATTGTGCACCTCAATAAAAATCAAAATCTTTGATTGAGCCCCCAAAATGAATCTCTTCGTTGATAAATTTCCAAAAAAATATCATGCACCCCAAATGGAGATCGTATGCCAAAGTTACACCCCTGGGAAGTTGATACAGCAAACTACCCAAAACGGGGTCCACAAAACTGTTGGCTTTTTATCTTCCAGTATTAGGGTTTTGGATTTTATTTATGTTAAAAAGGCCTTTGGAGCCTCATTGTAACAATAATATTCTTGCGAATGATCGTAGCCATCACATCTCTTCTCAGAGATAAGCTGCCACCATTCTAGCAAGTTCATTCACTCTGTATTTTACAGGTTTGTACATTTTTCTCATTAATAGAAATTCTGTATTACTGTATCTCTATGTTTATTGTTATATCTCTGTTATATTATTGGATATCTGATATATCTCTGTACATTTTTGTATTATATCTCCACTCTCATTTCATTCCTAAAATAATATGGATCAGTAGATGTACAAAATTGTAATGAACATGCTTGTTGTCCACAATTTTAGCTTTCAACCTAGAGAACTATAGCCAAAATTGAAACATGAGCATAATCTACCATGGAAATAGTTGAAATAGGGGAATCCTTTACCACGGTGGTAGTTGAAACATGGGGTCACCAATATGATAGGTTTATCATGAAAAAATTCCAAGAGCATGTTGATGCATGAAGAGATAAAAACAATTGACCAATAGGTATGCTAGATATCTTGAGAACAATAGAAATGTAGGATTTTGTGTTTGGAAAGTTCTATTTTCAAAATCAAGAGATAGATGTTCCCATTGTTAATTGTGATGTTAGGGATATGGAAATGATATTTGTTGGGAAGGGGGTTTATCTAAACCACTATTTGGTTGTCAAAGAAACAAAAATTCCATGTAGAGGGGGGGAAATGTTTATCTCCAAGAAAACCTCCAAGCTATAAAAGATTGAGATGGAAAATCAAAATATGGGAGAAAAGAAGATTGAGATGTTCCCCTAGAACTATACAAAACCCTGATTTATAATGTCCTTAGGACCATTATGAATCATCACAAGAAAGATATTTTGGGTGAACACATGAGGCTGGTCATACATTGGTTTGAAGACAAGGCCATAGATTTCCTTCATCTATTGGATAAGAAATTGCATTTTTCCCTACAAGAGAGTCAAATGAATAGGGTTAAGTTTAGTTTCCCATAAACACTATATAAAATTATTGATTTATATCAACCCAATGTTTCTCAAACAAAGACTATTAAAACATAGATTAAGAAATCTAAAATGAATAAAAAGAATGAGAAAGCACTTGAACAACAAAAAAGAACAATGTTGAAGGTGTGGGAAATTCCAATGATTTAGGTACCATTGAAGGTGTTTCTACTACCAAAAATTTAAAAGAACATGAAAAACATCGAGAGAACATTATGGAAGGTGTGGTAAGTTTCAATGATTCAATTACCCTTGAAGAAGTTATTCCTATCACAACTTATATTATAGAAACTCTCCTACATATAGGTGAGCCCTCTCACTAACTAGAAAATATCTGATGAGAGAATGTGGGATATATTACAATGAATTTTACACTAGATCTAAACTTGCATGTTCAATCTATGCTAATGAGTGAGGAGAGGAAGTATTTCCTTTAACTAGTGGTTGTCCTAATGTAATATAGGTTGATGTAGCTATCAGATCCATATCCAAGATATTGAAAATAGACACTTGCACACCAAAAACAAGATATACCTCTCTCAACCTTATTTAGCATGAAATAAACCTAATTAAAAGTATATCTAATCTCATTTACTAAAGAAAAATAAAATCTACCAATGATTAACATGAATGACCATGAATTGTACACATTGGAAGGGAAAATGTCATAGATCTATATAATAAATGTAAATAAAGTACAACAAGATATTTTACCTTGAGACCATTGCAACACTATCACTTTCCAACTCCAAGGTCAACAGACTCCTCCTTAGACCTCTCTCACTCGGTGGAAATAGTAAGATTTACCTCCATATCACAATGAGGGTAGGATGGCCTACCTTACCTAGGAAGATCCTATCACTCAAGATGGAAATAGGACTCTTACTTTATTTCACCAGCATGAGGACTCTCAAACTCTAGAATCTCCCTTGTCCCCTGAATTTGGCCTCTTCTTATAGGAATTTAGAAGATCTTGGAGAAAGGCTTCAAATCATGTGAATTATATGGATACAAGTCCTAAATAGGTTTGAAAACATGTGAACTAAGCAATCACAAGGCATAGATAGGATTCATGGCTTGTGAACTAAGCAATTACAAATCATGCACAAGTTCCACGCTCAATTATGAGCTTTTGACAACCTATTATGAACTTTTTTTTCTATTATGAGTTTTTTTTTCAAATTCCACGTTCGATTATGATTTTTTTCCAACTCGTTATGAACTTTCTTCTCAATTATGATTTTTTTTTCTCTATTATGAAATAATTCTTATTTCATAATTATGAAATTGTGACAAAAATATTATTTCCCTTTGAAATTATTATGAGATTTTTACTCAATTATATAGTTTCATCCTCATAACATCTAATAACATTTTTGAAAATCCTATGGTGGAAAATATAAGTATAAAATATGCCCCCTAACGTATGAGGTCAGAAGAGGAACTGATTGTTCAAATATATTATGAAAAAATATGGCAACAAGTAGCTTAAGGAAGGAGCTCAAAGATCAAGGAACTAGGAAGTACCTCCAAATAAACATAAACCAATCATATATATAGATCATCCCCAAGGTAGGCATACCCATGCTTGGATGTATGAAAAAGCATGGACACCACCACAATAAACTTCAGATCCATGAAATGATATGTAAGATCATGGCCATAAAAGGTACATGGTGGATCCATGGCATATAATAGATCATGGCCACAAAAAGTACATGGTGGATCCATGGCATATAATAGATCATAGCCATGAGAAAATAAAATGTGGATCTATGTCACAATGTACATCAAGATGACATTTAACACAAATCAGAGTGTCAATGTGGTCTTCATAGTATTCATACAACAGTGATATAATCCTATGCAGATTGGGAAGGGTGGAATAAATGGAAAATGCCCCTAATCCCAAGGTATTCAATCTAACTTCGTCAATGGTACAATTCTATATCATGTGAATGGATGAGTTGGCGTTGATCATGGTAGAAACTATTTGATTATTGATCATTGTTTAATACCATTAACTGACACATGGGGACCTTCCAATAATAAAAATGGACCCCAAGGCACCTAGTACAATCTAATGAATGTGAATACAATAGTTGATGTTGAACACATAGAATAGATTGCATAGGATTCAATGAGCTAAACCCACTGTCAATAATGAGGAATATTTCTACTGATGACTACAAGCTCCAAGGTATTAATTGGTTTCTAGATCCACTTCCTAGATAATTCCATGGTGTTGATAGGAATATATTCATTGAAGGAGGGCCTTAATGTATCCACCATCAATAGACATGAAACAATAATTGGGATATTATGTGAAGAGATAAATCACCAAGTACAACTAACATGAGTATGGTTGACATGAAAGGTCATCAAGACTATAGAATGATCGACTCAGAATCCACTTCCCTTGAACATATAGCATAACATACTAATGATTTGGTAGCACTGACTTGAGATAACCAATGGTATAGCACAACAATGCACGAGGAATTGAAGCACTCTCCATAGTGACTGTAAGAGTAACTAGTCGAAGGAGTATATGACACATAATCATGGTACAACTCCTAGAAAATATATAACCCAACCATATGACATTGTCACAAATAGGTGCCATGTTCAAGGGTGACAACGACTATCAAATGCCTCTTTAATGAATACATGTCAAGGTTATTTCCCCCTCTTTTTTAATTTTTTTGATTTGTGTTGTCTCCTTCATGTTTTTATGAGCATGAAAGAGAGATAAAAGTATGCTCGATGGAGTCTTCTCCATGGTTTTAGGAGTTTGTAAAAGAGATAAAAGTGTACTTGATAGGTCGAATTGAATGCACATTTCCTGAATTGGTTATGGAAATATAAGTTATAGAGATCCCATGGTGTTTTGGGAAGAGAGTCTCGAGTTCTATTATTTTGGAAACTTTCGAAAATCCAAAATTGTGGAAAATTTGGGGATTTTCTGTACTGATGATGTTGGGATGACATGGGGGTATTAGGTGGTAGTCATATGATAGGTGGAAGTCATAGGATAAGTGTCATTCCAATGAAGGGGCACGTCAAACCTATTGTGTTGAAATTTCTCACCTCGAGACTTGAGAGCTAACAAGAACCGGTAAAGACATGTACAATCCTTTTTTGGAAAAGTCGAGATTAAAAGAAGAATCATGTCCCAGTGGAACCATGAGGTAGTGACATCATCATGACATTGAGCCACTTATTTGTGACATGGCAATGACAACATGTATTTCCATGGTGGCAGTTTACCAGTGGAAAGGAGATAGTGGCAAGACACAAAGGTGGATACTTTAAGTCCAAGGAAAAAATGGATAAGTTTGTAGATGTGTGGGGGTTGGACATATGGAGAGTGAAAAGGAAGGACTATGTGACGTTATTTTCATAAGAGTTGTGAAAAAGTATAGATGTGTGGAGGTTCCATTTGTGTGGAAGAGAATTCTATGTGGAGAGAAAATTGTGTGGGAAAAAGGTTGAGGTTAAGTTCTTTGCACTATAGGAAAATTTTGGGAATAAACTAAGTGTTGGCTAGTGTGGAGGAAAGGTCTTACATGATGTGAAAAGAAAAGGGAATCTCCACACAAGAGGAAATATTCGCAAAGAAACCGTCAAATGGATTTTTTTGTGTGGAGACATAGGGTTGTGGAGAAAAGGTAATATCCGCACGAGATGAAATCTCTGCACAAGAAAGCGTCAAATGGCTAAGTGTTGGTTGTACAGAGATATAGTTGTGTGGAGATATGGTTGTGAGGAGACATAGTTGTGTGAAGATATGGTTAGGCGGAGGCATAGATATGTGAGGATATGGTTGTGTGGAGATATAGTTGTGTAGAGATATATTTGTGTGGGGATATAGTTGTGTGGAGGAAAGAGGAGTGTGTGTAGGGAGTACTATAGAATCTCCACACAGTAAAACCCCCTAAAATTTGGAAAATAAAATGAGTGTTGAGGTATGAAAATATTTTATGTGTAGAGGTATGAGGTGATTGGGCCTTCTGTCTAGTGTGGAAGAATGGCAATAACAGAGAAGTTGTGGAGCAGGACACATGGATCGAACTATCACATCATTTAACACGTTCCATGCCATGTCATTAGGGTGCTACATCAACTTGTTGAGTCAAAACTCCATGTTAGATGATAGGTCAGCAAGGGAAGGAGAATCAATGATTTCCATGTGGAAGTTAGGTACATGTGGGAATCGCAGTGGCTAATGGTAAAGGAAGGTCAAAGGGGGTCTAGGATGAATATCGACCATTCATAAGTTGGTTTGAGATTACATCATGAACATCCATTGGAGTTTGGTGGTCGATAAGTCCTATTGGAATATATCGTAGGAAGTGGTGAGCCAAACAATTTTGTAGGTTACAGACAACAAAAGAGTTTTTTGTGTAAGAAGAAGTGCCACCCCGGTGGGAAAATTAACAGCACGGGACCAAAATAATTGTGGGATGCTATTCATGGAAACAATTGTGTCAATGGTAATTTTACCCATCCCATAGGATATCCCCCGAACATGAAAGGATTTGGAATCTTGAAGACCTATGTTCGATGGTCTAGATCAATAAATGTCATGAGAGGGTATTGGATAGGTAATTTTAGAGTCTAGTGGATTGGTAATGTTAGTAGTAGTGTACAAAGCAGGTAACATGTGGAGGCCACATAGAACTAATGAATTCATCACAAGGAAATACATGTAGAAACTTTGAAAGGCCATAACTATCTTCTCAAAGCTCATAATTGAGAAAATGAATAGTCAAAGGAAAGTTAAGGAAGAGAAAAGTCAAATTTTTAACTCATATTTCAGAGATGGGTAGTGTATTTAATAAATGGGTAGAGATGAATTCAAGAGACTAAATGTCAACCTGGGAGACGTTGAGACTGAATCCAATGGGTACATAGAAGGTAGATATGAAGGTATTGATTTAGTGGAGACAATAAAGAGTCTACAAATAGATGTACTGAGCTACAAATTTTATAATGAGAAGCTTATGAAATCTCAAGAAAAAAGAAAACATCACCACTAAGATATTGCAAATCTTTGACAATTTACAGTAGAGGATGATTAAGGAAGAAAAATAAAGGAAGACAGAAGATCAAAAATATCATTCTAGGAGGGAAGAATCTAGAAGTTCTAGAAGACATAGGCATCACTCACCAAGACACTCAACTGCAAGAGGAAGGATCAATTTGGGCCTATCCCCTATCATATAACATAATAAGAGGACTGGAGTGGATGAACTACAAGGGGAGATGAGAAAGATCAATCCTCCTATGTTTGATGGTGAGCACAAGAAGCATGAATATGCAAAGGCATGGTTGTTGGGTATGAGGAAGTAGTTCCAACTACATAATTATTCCTCACATGTAGAAGCCATAATTTAAACTTACCAGTTAAAGGGAAAAGCATCAATGTGGTGGGAATAGCTCATGCAAGTCAAGCACATTTATGAGAATAAGTTAACTTGGAGGTAGTTCATAAAATATTTCGAGAAGAAATACTTGTTCTAGTGTTATTATGATAGGAAGAGGAATGATTTATTTGAACTCAAGCTTAGGAGCATGACCATGGATGAGTATGGGAGGATATTTCTAGAATTTATGAGGTATCTGACTTCACCAAGGATGATAAATTCAAGATACAAATATTCCTAAGTGGTATACCCTCAATCTATAGTGATAAGATACATTACGATGATCCCAAGACATTGGAGGAAGCAATAAGGAGAGCCAATTTCATTTATTACTAGCATAAAGGAGGATCAAATTTTCAGAGAGATTGGGTTGATAAGAAGAAAATCAGTATGGATTAGATAAGGAAAGGGATTAGGCCACCTCTCCTCGAAAACAATTCTCAAACATACCCAATATAGAATGAGTCTAGGATGTCATAGAATTTTGGGAAATGACCTATACAACAACCCATTAAATGTTTGGTTTGTGAGGGATATCACATATAGAGAGACTTCCCTCACAAAGGATAAAGGAAGAAAATGTACAACATTCAAGAGACCGATACAATTGAATATATGGGCATAATCA
The DNA here is from genome assembly GCA_009831015.1 of Picea engelmannii. Classification (NCBI taxonomy): domain Eukaryota; kingdom Viridiplantae; phylum Streptophyta; class Pinopsida; order Pinales; family Pinaceae; genus Picea; species Picea engelmannii. The sequence goes on from ML796165.1 coordinate 72,256, forward strand.
CGCCAAGGATCTATGCATCCTTGGACAACAAGCAAGATGAATTTTATTCTCATATGATTGAAGTTGAAGGTAAGATTAAGGATCAACCTATAGCCATTTTAATTGATTCAAGAGCTAGCCATAATTATATAGATCCTAACCTTTTGAAAATATTTCAATTGCAAAGAAACAAGCAAGGGAAATATTGGTTATTTCAGCTAGCTATTGGAGCTAAAAGAAGGATTAATGAACTGGTTCAGGATTGTCCATTTGACATGAATGGAATTAGTACAATAGAAAATTCAAATATCATTCCATTAGGGTCTTATAACTTCCTAATTGGTATTGATTGGTTGGATAAGCATCATTTTTTCCTAGAAATTTACAACAAGGAATTTGATTAGGCTCTAGGGAGGTTTTTCACTATAGGGGTTGTTATCTCTTTTCCACCAATCACTATAGGCAGACATGAGATGAGGAAGTGAGCCCGATGACCGAAAGGGTTTCAAAGAGGTACCTTGATTTTAGACCAGAGGGAGAAGCAACAACAAAGTATAATTTGAGTATTCTGATCCTTATGCCTCACCTATAAATGCAGTGTGATTAGTTCTTGTGTGGTGTGGTGAACCTTTGGAAAATTTCATTTCCCACCTACCTTTATCTTAATGAAGAAGGAAACTTGAGATCAATTGAAGGCATTCCAAGAGGAGTGAAAGTCAGAGAAATTTCAGCTAGGCAGCTGAAAAGAAGTGTTAGGAAAGGTTTCCAAATTTATGCAATTCACATGGAGGAGGTATCAAATGATAAGGTTCCTACTCTAGAGTACTTTGCAGTCCTGGGAGAATTTGAATATATTTTTGGAGAAATACCAAGGTTTCCACCTAAGAGGAATATAGATTTCTCCATTAATTTAATTCCTAGAGCAGCTTCAATGTCTAAGACACCTTATAGGATGAGTACACGAGAGCTTAAGGAATTGCAAATGAAACTTGATGAGATTTTAAAGAAGGGGTACATACGCCCAAGTGTTTCACCTTGGGGGGTGCCCTAGTACTACTTGTAAAGAAGAAAAATGGAATCTTATGGTTGTGCAGTAACTTTAGTCAGCTAAATAAGGTGACTGTGAAGAAAAAGTATCATTTTCCAAGGATAAATGATCTTTTTTATCAGCTAAAATATGTCAAGTTGTTCTCCAATATTAACCTTAGGTAAGCTACCATCAGGTAAGGATAAAAGAAGAAGATATCAACAAGATGGCATTTAGAAAAATGTATGGCCATTATGAATTTGTAGTGGTACAATTTGGGTTGTCAAATGCACCAGCTATATTCATGTGTTTGACGAATGGCATTTTCAAAAAGTACTTTGATAAGTTTTTCACTATTTTTCTGGATGACATATATATATACTCTAAGTCAAAATAATAACATGAGAAACACTTAAGGATGGTGCTATGGGTGTTAAGGGGGAATCCAATTTATGCAAAGTTGAGTAAATGCTCATTTTATCATAAGTAGATCCATTATTTGGGTCACATTATTTCAGAATAAGGTATAGAAGTGGAACCATATAAGCTTAAGGAATTAAGAGAGTGGATATCTCCAAGGAATGTCACAGAATTCAGGTCATTTATGGGACTAGAAGAATACTATAGGATATTTATAAAAGGGTTTTCAAATATTACACATCTTATAACTTCTTTGCAAAAGAAGGGTGTGAATTTTGAATGGACTTAGAAATATGAAGAAGGTTTTCTTCATTTGAAATATTTGTTGACAATTGCACTAGTATTAAAGACTGCAAATCCAAATGAAGACTTTGTGGTGTGCATTGATTCTTGTAAAGAAGGATTAGGTGGTGTCCTTATCTAGAATGGTCATGTTTTTTTTATGAGACCCGAAAAATCAAGGAGCACGAAAGGATCTATGCCACACATGATTTAGAGTTGGAAACCATCATTCATGTGTTAAAAATGTGGAGGAACTACCTTGTGGGTAGGAAATTCGAATTGAGAACAGACCATAATGGTTTGAAGTGTTTTTTTGAGTAGACAACTTTAAATACCTGACAAGTAAGATGGTTGGAGTTCCTTAGCGAGTATGACTTTGATATAAATCATATCAAAGGAAAGGATAACATATTGGTTGATGCACTTAGTAGTAGGGTGGATGATATGCATGCTTCAGATATAATCACATATGTATCTAACTTAAAGGAAATAATTATAGAAGTTGTAAAATGAAATCAATAGTATGTGCAAGCAAAGGAGACATTACAGCAAGATAACATTCATCCTAAGTTTAAATATTATGCATTGGAAGGGGATGGAATCCTCAAGTATAAAGGAAAAGTGTATGTGCCTAATACACATGAGATAAAAAGTATTGTGTTGGAGGAAATTCACAATGTGCCTTATTCTAGGCACCCAAAATATCAGAATACTATTGTAGTTGTTAGAGGCCAATATTTTTGTCTCGACATGAAGACATATGTGGATGAGTATATATGCAAGTGCATGGAGTTCCAAAAATTAAATTTTGAGCTTGGAAATCCATATGGTTGCAACCATTGGTCATCCTTGAGTGGAAATGGGAAGTGGTGACAATGGATTTAATCACCAAGCTACCCATAACAGTGAAGTAGCATTATTCCATCATGGTGGTGGTGGATAAAATAACCAAGGAAGCTCATTTTATGTCAATGAAGTTGAAACATAAGGCAACAAATATTGTAGACATCAATATGAAATAAATTGTTAGGATTCATGGTGTTCCTGAAGCAATTGTGTTTGACAGAGATCCCAATTTCACATCAAAATTTTGGAAAGGTTTATTCAACTCATTTGGGACAAATCTAAACTTCAGTATCATCCATAGATATATAGGAAGACATAGAGAATCAATCAAGTGATTGAATATATTTTGAGGATGTGTGTGATGGACAAGCCTTCTCTATGGGGAGACTACCTCCATTTGGTGGAGTTTGCATAGAACAATGGATATTAGGCATTGTTAAATATGAGTCGATTTGAGGCACTTTATGGTAGAAAGTGAAACACTCTGGTGAGCTAGGATAACTGAGAAAATAGAATAGTGGTTGGGCCTGATAAGCTCAAATAAATGGAAGAAAAATTGTCAAGATTAAGCAAAATTTGAAGGCCACTCAGGATTGGCAGAAAATTTATTTTGATAAAGGAAAAATGCACAAAGAGTTTAAAGTGCTTGATCATGTTTTTTTTAAAGTGGATGCTAAGAGAACTTCACTGAAGTTGGGGAACTTTAAAAAATTGGTAGCACTGTATTGTGGGCCATTTGAAATCCTAGAGAGGAATGGGAATGTTGCTTATATGCTAGAATTACCTGCATCTATGGATGTACATAGCATTTTCCATGTATAATTGCTTAAGAAATATGTACTTGATGCTAATCATGTAATTGATTGGACTGTGATTTAGGTGGATCTAGAAGGTGACTTTCTATTTCAACTTGTGTGCATACTAGATAGGAAGGTCAATTTGCTCCAGAAGCGAGCAATAAGATTGGTAAAGGTCCAATGGATCGTTACGATATTGAGTATGCTCCTTGGGAGCATGAGGATGTCATGTGGGAAGAGTACCCACATATTTTTGGAGTATTTTGAATAATTTTGTAATGAGCATTGTATATCATGCAACGAGGACAATTCATAAAATAAAGGAAATGTAATACCCCTAGGTGACAATTGTATATACACATGTATATCTATTTATATAGGTTGGTGAGACAAGTTGTGTTGGGACATAATGTCTTGTATGTATAAATGTTTAGTCTAGGGTGGTTGTAAGATATGAAGTTGGTGAACTTGTAAGATGTGGCTAGTAATCCAAGCTTTGTCTTTTGTAATCACACTAACTTAATTAATAAAATAAATCATTGTTACAGACCTCTGGATGAAAGGAGTATGGGCGGATAGGACTCCATGATAGAGAAAGGGGGATAAGGGAAATGTGAGAGGGGATTAAGATGGGGGGCTAAGACAAGGAATATAATAAAACATTCCTAAAAAGTCAAAGCCTAAAGTTTATGTTATGATTTTGTTTTATCCTCAGTCCTTGGAGGTGAGACAAGTTCCCAAGTGAGAGACATAGGTTACTATTGTTCCACTTGTCATGTTATTTACATGCATACTTAATCCTTAGGATTAGGGTGTTAAGGGATATTGGTCATTCATTTGAACTATCTCTATTCTAGGGAGAGAACTAGAGAAAAAAGTGGAGATGTAACCCTGTAAATCCTTGGTGGTTTGGGTGTGAAGAAGTAGTTTGTTAGGCATGTAACCTTGTAAATACCTGGTGGTTTGGGTTTGAATAAGTAGGTTGTAATGCTTGTGGATCATTCTCCTTGGGTGAGAGAATTTTTGAGAATAGTTTTCCCTATGCATTGTCCTAGTGGGTGCCAACTGTAAACTCCTCGAGAGAAGCTATGTGTTCCAAGTGCCACTATTATAGATATATTTTCCATCCTAGGGGCACATAGATAACCCATCCAAAATTTCAAGCTAAACCACATATTTTTCCCTTACAATTGACCAATTTTGAGGGTCATCGCTATTCATCTCACTGACAACCTATGACTAGTCACTAGATGAGCTACTTATGACCTGCGACACTATCGAAAAAACAGTTTTTAAAAGACTTAAGGAAATTGGTGATGTGAGGAATTGTGACCTTTCCAAGTGACCTCATAAAATCAGTCAATTTTTTATTTATTCATGAGATGAGCATGATTTGTGACACCTATAAGACTCACCCTAAACCTTTTCCATTAATATATATAGAGAGGCTTGGCCAAGGGAAGGAGGAGGAAGAACTGAGAGCAAACCTATACTACTGAAATTTTAGAAGAGTGAGAGAAAAAGGAAAAGGTGAAGCAAGACCCAAGGAGAACCACAACTTTGTAATCAAGGTGAACACACCATTGATGTAAGGTTCTCATTTTTGTCTTAATACATATCAATGCAACTTTCCCCTATGTTATTTTTCTATTTAATTGCATGTTGGAATGTTTATCCTTTACTTGGGTAAGATAAGGTAGATCTGAATTAATTTGAGTTTATTTAACACTTGAAAGGTTTGAGGTTGGTATTTTTTGTTTTGTGTGTGCATAAAATAAGTGTGGGAGAAAGAGCCATATCTCCATAACTACGTCAGTCAGGACCAAGCAAGGATAATCATTGGAAAACTAGGTATTTACCTCCATCCCATAGCCTAAAGAATACTTAAATTCAATAGATCTAGGAAATCTTGTATTGTAGTTTGTTTGTTGTCTGTCTTGGGTCAAGGGAAAACCCAAGGGAGAACTCTCTTGTCCTCAAGAGAGAAATCTACATTAACATAAATGGTGACTCCACTGGGGAATAATCTTTGATTCTTCTCTAGTTCATAATCCCTTCACTATTTTCATGTGTTCTCTATTTATGAGTCAGACATTGTCTTACCTAACACTCCCTCGAAGAGTATATCTCTCAGATCTGGCGTATCTAAGTTAGATATTTTTATTTTTCAAAATTTTTATAGTGTGTCACTAGTTACAGTACTACTAACCCATGACACCATACAAATAGTCTCATGTTGTAGGCCAGGTGACCCATGGCACCCCCTATAGGTTCTAAAAATTGCAAATTTTTCATATGTTTTTGGTCAGATCTGGATGTATCTAGTCTCAAGGGTATGTAACTAGTAAGGGTTTTCGTATCCTCTCCCTGTTTGAGTCTTTTATCACACCTTTGGTCTTAGATCTAGATCTAAAGTGTTTTTGAGTGGATTTTTTGGTTTGCTTGTTGTTAAGTGATCCATTGAGTTGGGTTGTGAACCCAACATATTTAACAAGATTTGGTAGGGTCTCATATTTGGTTGCATTTGGTTGAGTTTCCCTCTTGAAATTTGTCTTCATTGCTAGATCCACTATCATTATTAGTTTTGGGTTGATATTCTAGTAGAGGTATTGGAGTGTTCTTGCAAGAATCGCTACCAATTTCCTACAACCCTTGCTTGCTGATTTTCCAATTTTCAATTTGCAAATTGTTGTTCTTGCTTAGATTAAGGTACTTTTTGCATCATAATTGGTAAAAAAGAAAATTTGCTTGCATCCACAAAGATTTTGAGCAATAGAGACAAAGTACATTGTTGAAGTGGTTGGTTAAATATCTAATTTTGGTTTTGTATTGTCTTGCATGTTTTTTTGGTGACTGTGAGGTTGTGTTACATGTGAAGAAAAGGGCCTATTTCCCTCCAATAGTTATATTTAATCAAATTGAACAATTTTCATTGGCATTTTTCCATTTCTTTGGTTGGGTGAAGAGTCACAACATCATTACAATTTCCTTCATCTTCCCTTGACTTAAAAAATAGACAAAATAAAATATTTTGTAAATTAAAATCAACTAGACTATTTTCTTTGCTAGCAAACCAACATTAGATAAGCTTATGGCCTTGGTGTAGGATTGGAGAGTTAATTCTCTAAGGCCACAAATACCAAACATAGAAGTCATTAATGAGTCTAAAATCCATAATTGAAACAAGTGAGTAGGGAAGACCCCCTAACACAGGAGTTAAGAAGTAGGTTGCATTGGGTTAAGTGAAGGGACACCCCTCTCTACTTGTCTTGGTGTTTGTTGAACTACTTGGACTACTATGATAACGATGTTTTGAAAGTTCCCACACCTCTTTGGGAGATAGAAATTCATGAAGCTTTGGGATTTTTTACCCTACCCATGCGTGTGGTTTGACCTATGATTTTCTACCCAACCATTATATTTTGAAGTGGTAAACTTAGTGGTTTTTCCTAGGTACCTACACAGGTGACTACAAGTGGGAAGTAATTGCAGTACTTAGGAAAAAAAATGAACCTATACTTTATCCACCTGGAGGGCACTTGTCTTCATGAGTGTACTTGCACCAACAAGGGTTTTTTCATCATGGTTATCATAACTATTCCTCACATCTTCACTAATAAATGTTTTTGGGACTTGATATCCCCTGGAGGATTGGTTTTCGGAAGGCCCATTTTATCCACTAGTTTTATTGTCATTGGCTTAGATTTTCTAGGGGTGTGCTCTATGGTGAATTTAATGTCTAGTTGTCCATAGGTTATTTCTTTATTCTTGGTTAAAACAAATTTTAAATTGTGGTTGATCAACATATTTTCTAGTATCATAGACCCTTTATTCATTATGGTGAATAGACCATTTGGTGATTCTTTTTTCTACTTTAGTAATCTTCATACCATGGAAAGCATTAATGTGTCACCCAATGGGGGAGGACTGGCTTGTACATCCCTAGATATGTTGGGATAATTCATGGTGAAAACCTCCTTACCAACACTTAGTGGGATGGATACTCCCATATCTCTTCCTTTGACATACATTCATTTCATCTGGGAGATGTCGCCAGTAACATTCTTTCTTTCCATGAGTACACCTAGTTTTAGTATGCCCATTGCATCATCGCAATTTTCCACATCTATTTTCAGTGGGGGTAAAGACCTTGGTCTCACTATAGGAAGTGAATTCCCATCCATTTCTACTGACCGTATAGGTATCCCAATGATGCTAAATGGAAATCTTCCTTTTGGTTGGAATTTTGACCCTAGGTTTGTTCCCACCCCTAGTTTGTTTCCTAATCTTGTGTAAAATAATGTCTTTGGGGGCACCAATTTCCATGGGGGTAGTTATCTAGGGGGGTCGGTGCTTCCATATCCCACCAGTACTCCCTTTGCACCAAATACCAATCATATTCCAAGAAATTATTATATGAATTTGAACCTAGGGACCCCTCCCAAAGGGGAATATTTTTATTTTCCTTATTTTGGAAATGTTGGCACCCTTTTGATGGCCATATTTAATATTCATGTATTTCCTACAGGGATACTGGTTTTGTTAATGACCATTTTTCATGTTCCAAATACTCCTAAAAATTATTGGTCATCTATTTCTCCCTCTTCTTCCTCTTCTAGTGAAATTTCATATCCTAGTAAATAAAAGTCTAAAAGGAATAAAAAGAAAAAGAATAATAAAAAGAAGAAAATACAAAGGGAGACATCACCATCTACTACAATTCATGCTAAAGGAACATCACCAGTCACCACCAGTCATACTAGATACTAGAAACCAATAACTTAAGTCATGTTGGGGGAAACACACTAGTCACTATAATTCACACTGGTGATAACCAATGAGCCACTGCAAGTCATGTTAGGGGAAAGCAGCCAACCACTACAATTCATGTTGGGGGCACTAATACTACTAAGAAATATCAAGAAGTAAGATGCAAGCCTAAGTTCCCTTGTACAATTTGCAAGGAACTTCATCTTACTCACCTATGTCCTCTCATTCCAGAGATCAATAGAGTGTTTCCTAAGTTTAAATGATCTTATACTCTATAACCACCTTTGGTTCCTCAACAACCTACTTAATCATTGGTTAATGAAGTGGTTGCACCAATGCAATCTTAATTCGATCCCACTCCTCTTTTAGGGAATGATGTATCTACCACACATGTTTTCTTCATTGCTAGTTCAGAATCTTTTGAACAAGGGGGGATCCCATTAACCTCAAGCATGCTCCCTCCAAGTCCTAAGAGTGTTTCCTTTGATTGGAATGATCTTGTTGAGCATTTCCTTCCTTCTTCTGCACCTTTTCAAATAAAAGTTGAATCTTCTTCAAAAACCATCCACTGATGTATTGTAGATGAAGGAGCCTCTAAAAGTATTTTATCCTCCTCGGCTTGGAAATATATAAGTTCTCCCCAACTTGTGTCATCTCCTAGTCATTCGTTGGATTTTTATAGAAAACCTAGTGAATAATTGGGGATTCTTCCTCATTTTCCTATCATGTTAGGTGGGAATATTGATATGGTTGATATGATAGTGGTGAATGACCCATTAGACTTCAATATGATTATTGGGCATGATTATGTATATGTTATGAATGTCATGGTGTATATGCACTTTCGATTGATGCATTTTACTCACAATGGAAGCATTGTCACCATCAATCAAATTTCATCTAATAATCACCATCCTTCTCTCCATTATAACATGTTACCCTAGCCTATGTTCCTAGTATTTTTGTGGACACTACCTCACCACAAGTGAACTATGTGACATCATATCCTAAGTATTTAGTTTCTTTTGAGAAGGAGACTCCACAGTCATGTTTTTATTTCTGGGATATGGTATCGGCAATTGATGAAGGGATCCATTTGATATCTATCGACACTAGTCAAAAACCCCATCCTAATATGGAATATGATCATCTGGCTCTGCCCATTTGGGTTGTTGACTCTCCTTGTTCACATGACTTCCTTGATTTCAATTTTCCTTCAAATGAGGCCATATTGGAGGTCATGACTTCAATCGATAAGACAAAGGAATATGAGATGCATCGATCATCTATTATTCCTTATTTGGAACAGACGAGGGTTGAAACAATGAGTTGTGATTCAAGACAAAATGAATTTTCTAGGGCATCCAATGAAATGTTATGTCTTAATCGTTTGAGACTCGAATATCTTTTTCATAACTTTCCACAAATTCTTTGATTTCAATTAAATCGACAATCAATGTTTCATACCTAATTTATGACTTGATTGGCATCATCAAGGAGTTGTGATATATTGCAAAAATACTCATGATGAGTGTATTCATATGTTGAGATTCAATCTTATGTGGCGTGGCCCCAACATAATGTGCCACATGACACCGATAGCGGCCCATGAGTTCATCATTGACAATAAGAATCATTGGCCTAAGTTGAGCACTTGGCTCTACTTTTCATAAGCCATTTGGTGTGTAATGATTTGTACCATGTTGTATTTTAAAAAAATTCGTTTCTAAATTTTTGTACACAATTTATTTTTAGAGGTTTTTATTGGACTTATTAACTTTTGGACTAGTGTCAAGTTGATCATAACTTTGGAGACATTATATTTTGTAATTTTTGGAAACATCCACTGAACTTGAGGTATGTGCTTGAAACCAACATATAGAGATATTTTTTTCCCAAAAACAGCATCTTGCATTATTAACCATCTATTATGGTATCACAAATCCTTAGGTTCAATCCCATTAGGTTGTGAGAAATAGCCATCTTTTCTTTGCACATTGTAACCTACATGGTAATTCCTACCCTCCATGGGCACCCTATTTAGCACCATGATTTCCATCTAGTTCCCATGTTGTGATTGTTTGTAGGCCTAGGAACCCTCCTATATACCCTCCATGACTCGAAGACAAGCCTCATTTATATTTATTCACATCTATTCTAGCCAGATGATCTATGAAATTTCATTTATATTCCACTGGAACAATTTGTCACAACATATCTAATAAATAAAATTGAAATCTACACTATGAAGGTTAAATTCCTTTAGATTAAAAAATATTTGGTTATTTATTTTCTTCTTATGCATGAAATAGAAGAAATGCAGGAAATATAGAAAAATAAAGTAAAATCACACACCATCCACAAGATAACACAAATATTTTCTATGGGAAACCTTTACAAGAGAAAATCCAACTAGAACATGGGGCTTCTCTTCTATCTTTTCTCTAGTATGGAAATAATGCAAGTACAAAGAAGAAGGAATTCTCTATGGAATTACCTGAGACATGTGGCTTGTTAGGCTACTACAAAGCATTAAACCCCTATCTTATTCTCTCTAATTTTCCACTCCTAGTTTTTCTACTATATATGGAGCACAATACAATAATATAGAATGGAACCCCTTCTCCTCCTAGTGGCCCAATATTTAACATAGCCCAATATCTATCTAGGGGTAGGTTTTTTACTTCTAACACCCTAAATTGTGGTAGGTTTTTAAACCTTCTAGAATATTCTTGAAATTCCTCACGTGGCTATCCCCATATGCATGAGTAATGGGGGCTGAAGTGACATCCTCTCATACCATGGTGGTTAATACGATAAGTCAATTTGCAGGATACATATTTTTTTCATACGAACTTTGATTGATGCACAATATGCACTGTTAGAAAGGTATTAGAGTGTATAACATTTTCAAGGGGGTGGGCACACGTTTCTAAAAAAATAACCCTAAAAAATTCCATTTAATGCCTCAAAATGGCTTTGAAAGGTTTCAAGCCCCAATTTTCCAAACTAGGACCTGCCACTAAAATGACCCTGGAAGTTGATTCCCCTAATGTTTTCCACTATGAAAGCATCGAGATAGATGAAAAATAATATAGTGATCCAATCTCAATGACCAAATCCCAAGGGGGTTCCCATCATTTTTATGTCACTTTATGGTTTCACAAACCTTTGAGCATATGTCTTGGTGCCTACTATTGTGTTGTCATTTTCTTTATTCCTGATTATTTCCATTTACAACCACACTTGACCTCTAGCCATATGAATTCACATTTACAACCACACTTGACCTCTGGCCACATGATTGGACCTTCAATGCATGTTATTCGGCCACTTGGTCTCTCTAGGAGAGAATACTTTTAACTCTTCTTCATGCTCATTAAAACATGAAAAATACACATTGCAAGTACACTTTTAACTCTTTTTCAGACTGAAATAAACTGAGAAAAAAAGACACTATTTAGTGGGAGCCATATCTCCAAAACTCCATTAGTCAGGACCATACAAGGATAACCATCAGAAAATTAGGTATCTACCTCCATCTCATAGCATAAATAATACTTAAATTACATTGATATAGGAAAGCTTGTATTGTATTACATTTTATATATGTCTTGGGTCAAGGGAAGACCCAAGGGAGAACTCTCTTTGTTGGCATATTTATTACGGGCAGACAGAAGGCAGAGTATTTGTTTGTCATTGATGGCAAGCTCAACCCAACGATGATGAACAAGAGAAAGTGGCAAGACCAACAACACAACGATGATCATATGGAAAGATCAGAAGCATAAACTCCAGGAGTCAAGGAAGCAACTCACGGCAGAAAATCCTGAAATGCGAAAGATCAGAGCATGTCAAAGACTCCATTTTGGAGTTTCACAGACCAGGAAATCAGAGTTTCGGATACCGAGAGTTGGAAGTGTCGAAACACTTCACCACAGGAATGCCGAAATGTTGGAATGCCAAAATGCAAAAAACACTTTTTGGTGCAAGTTTCAGATACTAGGAGTTGGAAGTGTCGAAACACTTCACCACAGGAATGTCGAAATACGAAAAACACCTTTTGGTGCAAGTTTCAGATACCGGGAGTTGGAAGTGTTGAAACACTTCACCACAGGAATGCCAAAATGCCAGAATGATGAAATGAGAAAAACACCTTTTGGTGTAGGTTTTGGATACCGAGAGTTGGAGTGTCGAAACACTTCACCACAGGAATGCCGAAATGCCAGAATGCTGAAATGCAGGAAACACCTTTTGGTGCAGGTTTCGAATACCGGGAGTTGGAGTGTCGAAACACTTCACCACAGGAATGCTGAAATGTCAAAATGACAAAATGAGAAAAACAACTTTTGGTGTAGGCTGTGGTCACCATCAGTGGTCATGTGAGAGGGAGGAGCTAACACCAAGCTAAGATCCTTTTCGGCGATCGTAACATGAAGAGTCGAGACTTTTCACCATAGGAATGTTGAAATGCCGAAATGTGAAATGGTGAAATAAACGCAAGACCCTGCTAATTTAATCCAATGGTGATGGTTATTTGAGCATCTAATCAAAGGGCTATTGTTGATCTTTATGATTAACTGTTTAGTTACGATTCAGTTAGCAGAACCAAATCATGGTTCTTGGACGGTTGGCGATTCAGTTGCTGAGGCATTTTTTTCCCAAGAAGATTCGAGGTGTAACTAAAGATAATGTGGATAAAATATATAAACAGTGACCATGTGCGAGTGGTTGTGCCGAGTGAAAAATGAATTGAATCGTAGAAAAGTAAAATTACAGTATGCGCAGTGGAAAGAAAACATAGAGATGAGGAACATAAGCTGAATATAACAGAATAGTGGAAGAGAGCAGAAAGTGCACATATAAAAGATGCATATCTGTGAGAAGAAGATAAATCCAAGGTGTGCATGCTGAGACAGAAGATAAGATTAGAACACTGAAGAGGATGAAATAAGGGAGACAATGATGCAGGCAGAGCAGAGCAACATAGTTGAACAGTGATAAGCCTGGTAAGAAAATGAAAACTATTGAATCACTGTAATAAATTCATAGAAAGTAAAGTTTTATATTTTAGGGTGATTGGGAGGTGCTAGGGAGGATTGTTGTCCTCAGAGGTTCAAGTGGGTTCTTGAACAGAGGGATTTGTAGCTTCCATCTGGTTGCATCTAGAGAAACCAGGGTGGCAGGGTGGTGCAAGGGAGAACAAATGTTCTCTGTTATACAGTTTGGAGCCTGTGTAACTGGAACTTGGTGCTTCCATCCATTTGGTGCTAGAACACTAAGTGATCCAGGTGGATATCGGGGGCCACCCACCTTTTCCAAATGGCTCAAAACAGTTTTTTGGCCATTTTGTCAATTTACTATTTTTAGCAGGTTTTAACTTCCGGGGCCATTTTGAGGGCCCAAATGAAGTTTTTTAGAGATCAAGGTTCTCAATGATAGCCAAAGGAATTATTGAGCCCCCAAAATGAATCTCCTCAATGATACCTTTCCAACGAGCTATCACATGCCTAAAACGAAGATCATATGCAAAAGTTACGACCCCGGGAAGTTGATGCACCAACTTACCCAAACGGGGCCCACATGACTTTTGGCGCTTCATCTCCTAGGGTTAGGTTTTTGGATGTTTAGGAATTTTGGCATTCCCGATTATTGTAAAAAGGCCTCCAGAGCCTCATTGTAACCATCTTCTTGCGAATGCGAGTAGCCGTCACATCTCTTCCCAGAGATAAGTTGCCACCATTCTAGCGAGTCTTTCACTCTGTATTTTTACAGTCTCTATACATTTCTTTGATTAATAGAAATCGTGTATTACTGTATATTTGTGTTTATGGTTGCATATCTGATACATTTCTGTTATATTATTGAATATCTACAATATCTTTGAGCATTTCTTTATTATATCTCTACTCTCATTTCGTGCCAAAAATAATCCGGATCACTCAGGGAGTTGGTGCTTCCTTCTAGTGGGTGCTAGAGAAACTAGAGAGTTGGTTCTCTCAAACAAGTTGGAGCTTGTAAAACAGAGGTAGTAGCCTCACATTGAGTTGGTGCTCAATTATAGATGATGTACAAAACTTAAAAGACTTCCTATCATTTCGAAGAAGAAGAGGTTTTCTCCCTTTATGGGTTTCCTCGTGAAAACCTATCTCTGTGTATATCTTATGTGTGACTAATGCTCATTATTTATGTTGTCCATATGTTGTATAATATTGATGATTACTTGAAGAAAGATTAAGAATATTTTAATAGACTTAAAATTGCTTAAGCATAATAACAATTGATTCACCCCCCCCCCCCCCNCCCCTCTCAGTGGTCTTAGTAATTTCAACAATTGGTATCAGAGCGGGTTCCTTTTATTTAAAGGTAGATATGTAAGCTTAAACATGAAAAGTCATGAAGGGACTTCATCCAGTAAGCCTCCTTTGTTTGATGGAACAAATTTTTCCTTTTGGAAGGTTAGAATGAGAACATACCTAATGGCCTTAGGTGCTGATGTTTGGGATGTAGTAGAGATTGGATACATAAAGCCTATTGTGCTAGCTTCCAAGGATGATAAGTTAGAATTTATCTTTAATGCTAAGGGAATGAATGCTATCTTGAATGGACTTGTCGAAGACGAGTTTGTAAAGGTGATGCATCTTCAAACTGCCAAAGAAATGTGGGATAAACTTATTAGCAGCTATGAAGGAAATGAGAAAGTAAAAGATGCCAAACTTCAAACATTTAGGTTGAATCTTGAACAACTAAAGATGAATGAAGATGAAACAGTTAGCAAGTATTTTTTAAGATTTGAAGAACTTGTGAATGCCATGAAGGTTTTTGGTGAGAAGTTTGAAGAATCAATTTTAATTCAGAAGATTTTAAGATATTTGCTTGATAAATTTAATCCAAAAGTCTTTGCAATAAAAGAACTAAATGATCTTAAAACTCTATCCATTGATCAAATCCTAGGAACTTTAACTACATATGAAATGAGAATCAACAAAGATAAATCCATTACTAGAGAAGCATCTTTTATAGCAGACAAGAATATTGATTCAGATTTAGATGATATTGAGGCAAAATTTGTTAGAAGCTTAAAGAAAGGATCAGGAAAATATCAAGGCAAGCTTCCCTTCAAATGTTTTAACTGTGGTAAGATAGGTCATTTTGCATCTAAGTGTCCCCATCAGAAAAAGGAATAGAACTCTGATGATCAAAAGAAGTACAAATTCAAGAAATATAGTAAGAAGAAAAGTTTGTGTGCAAATAATGACAATTCCTCAGAAGACATAGATAGTGATTCATCATGTGAAGACAAAGTGAATGATTTTATGCTTATGGCTATGGGAGATCTTGATGATGAACATACAAGGGGTGAAATGGATGATGAATAAGTTGTGGTCGATATGGAAGGTGAATTACTCAGTGCTTTGGAAGAAATTGACAGACTCGGATGTAAGAAGAGAAAACAAAAACAATTGTTGAAGCAGTTTAAAATGAATGGTGAAAAACCTGATGAAAACTTTTCTCTACTAAAAGTGGAGTTAGAAGAGGTAAAGAAAATAGAAGACATACTGAAACAACATTTGTTAGAGAAGAAAGCAAGGTGTGAAGCCTTAGAAGAAGAGATAGTAAAAACCAGAAAAGAAATGGAGAAGTTTAAGGGATTGTATCACCAAAATCTACCAAGTATTAAAGCCTCAAAAGGATTAACCTCCATTATAAATCAGTAAAGAAACCCAAAGTTGAAAGCTGGATTGGGGTATGAAGAAGGATCAAGTAGTGATCATCCAAGTAATACATAACCTATAGAGTTTGTCAAATCCTCAAACATTGACAATAGTCACTCTGGAAAAACAAAGAAAAAAAATCAGCCACCAAGAAGGAATGAAAGAAAAAGTACCAGAACCGAATCTATAGATCAGAGAAATTATTGGCATGAAAGAAATCGACCTCCTCAAAGAAGCCAAACTATTTCAAGGTACAAAGGTTTTTTCTATGGTTATTGTTTTTTCTGCTCTAATTTTGGTCACAAAGCTATAAACTGCTCTTTAAGATTTAGATATGAACAATCAAGATATTCAACGAATAACCATCTTCCACAACAAAGATCGAGACAACCAAGCAACAAACAACTTTAGACTATAAATCATGCGATGGCTGGGAAAAGGACGTAGGTTAAACATAACAATAGTTATGAGCATAATAATCTCTATGATCTTCTATTTAGTAAACCAGAATGTTACATCTGTCATAACTATGGACATAAAGCTGCATATTGTCGCTTAAGGAATTACAAGCCATAATTTGATCCCCACTGCTGAAAATGTCAAGGTTTGGAAGAAGAAAGCAGATGACAAGTGTGGACTAGTGTTATCATCCCAAAGACAAAAGAATCCTTGGTATATTGACAGTGGATGTTCCAAACATATGACTGGAGACAAAAGTAAGTTTCTAACTCTAAGTTAAAGCAAAACAGGGAATGTAACTTTGGAAATGATGCACCAGGAAAAATAAAAGGTAAAGGAATGGTAAGTTTGAGTAATGGCAAAGGGAAAGCTCAAGATGTGTTGTTTGTAGAAGGTATGAAACATAATATGCTTAGATTCATTCAAGTCTATGACAGAGGATGTGAAGTTGTTTTTACCTCTAAAGACTGTAGAATAAAATCGGTGAATTCAGGACAGCTAGTTGCAAAAGGGATAAGAACAGAAAACAATGTCTATGTGTTAAAAGAAGAAAAAGAAGAATACCACTTAAGAAAGTATGATGAAAGTTGGTTGTGGCATAGGAGACTTGGACACCTAAATTTTGATCATATAATCAAGCTCAGAAAAAATGGGGCAGTAAAAGATCTTTCGAAGATATCAAAGCCATACGAATCTATTTGTAAACCATGCTAGATAGGAAAGATTACTCGCACTCAGTTCAAATCTAAAAAATTTCCTTCAACCAAAAAACCTCTCCAGTTAGTACATATGGATTTATGTGGACCATCAAGGAAAGAAGGTACAGGAAAAGAAAATTATTTTATGTTGATTATTGATGATTATTCTAGACTAACATGGGCTGCCTTTTGAAGGAAAAATCTTAAGCATTTCAAAAATTCAAAGTGTTTAAGGCTCTGACTGAGAATCAAAAAGGAAAAATATTAAAGGTAGTAAGGTCCGATAGAGGAGGATATTTTAGTTCATGGAACTTCAAAGAGTTCTATGATAAACATGGGATCAAAAGAGAGTACACAATTCCAAGGACTCCACA